>MNPI01020841.1:0-56047 GCA_015888305.1 Antheraea pernyi
TCAGTTTTATCATCTTAATATACCTTTTTTAATTGATAAAATAATTAATTACGCATGCTTAGTAATAACACACGACAATTACTGAAGCAAAAGTAAAATGATTGTTATAATGTCTTTTAAACATTCTGAAACATATCAAAAACCTTTAAAAGCAATTTTGGCTTCAATATTTCACAATTCACAGGATTAATATCAATAAAAACTTCAAAGGGAGATATTATTTGATTTGTAATATGGCATATGAGAAACATTTTAACATTTCCATTAGTCGTTCGGTCGGATAAAAATATTTTTTACCGTTACGAAAGGAAATGCGCCCAACGCATTTGGCAGTCTGCCATTGGGGGGGCCACGAATCTGTAGCATTTCCAAGAAAATTCAATTTTTCTCGCAGACAAATAAATTTTAAACGTTCTTGGGATAATGGTTTAGGTTGAGTCTAAATATCCATACTTATTAAGCTAATAGATCGTGATGGCAATTTGATATGAATAATTATTATACGCGATGATTGTGTACTTATATGAACACAAATGTTTGTACCCGTGGATTGTCCAAAACTATAAGAGTTTAAATTCAATGCAATGGAATATAGACCTCATGGGGCACAGGTCAACAAACTATTGGCAACGTAAGCATTAAAAAAATAGCTAATTTATTACGACACTTTGAAAAATAACAAATGATGTATTGTAAAATTAAGTTTTTTTTTATTAAACCACGAAATTTATAATTTACGATATCGTGAAAAGAAAACACAATCCGCCATTTTGTGATCTGGATCTTCAAAAAGCAGCCGAGGGGTTAAAGCAATTTTATTACAGTATACTTTTACGATACAATCTTAGAATATAGTAATTAAATTATAGAAATCTCCAATTATGTATCAAGGGTTCATAATAATACTTCTATTACAATCTGATGATACCTCTCTTATCGGTTGTCGTAGACCATTTGTAATTTGTAACTAATGTTACTGGAGCAAATTTTTTTAGATCATTACGTTTTAGGAGACAATTATAGCCACCTTCGATTAAGGAGCTTCGATTGAGAAGGTTTGTATTATGTACAGGAGCTGCAGAGCGACGTGTCCGGTTTGGAAGACAACCGTGATGAGTTACTGGAGCACGCAGAATTCGTTGTGAATCTACTAAGGGTTCACTCTAAAGACGCCGCTGAGGAGAACGACAAGGCGGTCAAGGATTTAGTCGAGGCTTATGAGAAGTAAGTAATTATTTGTTTTGATGCTTTTATTTCTAATTATTTGCAGGTATCAGGTAAGTCTTCTTTTGTGTTTCTGTATTATTATTATCCAATTATTAGTTATTAAAATCTACGAGTAGCGGATTCCTGATCTTTCAATGTTTGCACATGACGTTTACTTTTTATCTAAAGACTAGATCATATTTCTAATAGCGATCGCCCGTGAAACGCAGCGGATACGCGAGAATTGAAAAGAAAACTATTTTGAAACATTCTTCATTGGTACTCCGTTCCTGTTGGTCTTAGCGTGATGATATGTAGCCTATAGCCTTCCTTGGTAAATTACCTATCTAATTCTTAACGATTTTCCAAATCGGACCAGTTGTTCCTGAGATTAGCGCGTTCGAGCAAACAAACTTTTCAGCTTTATAATATTTAGTATATAAGTTGTATATTATTTTCGTGTAACTGTAACAACGGTTTATACAGTATGTTTTAGAGAAGATTTTTTCAAATTTACCGGACACTTATCGTCATATTTTGGCCAATAAACAATATCTTTAATGTATAGACTGTCATTCTCACATATAAGGTTATACTACAATATCCCGGCCAGTGTGTTCCGTGCTTCCTATAACATGGGCTCCTTCAAACGTAACGTGAAGAGACATTTACGCAGGCCGGCATGACAGCGGCGACCGCCAAGAGATAGCGTATCTCTCGGTAGTTGCCATTGGTTTTGGTTTGCACAGTGCAGTAACTTTGCTGTCCTATAATTAAAAAAAAAAATTTCAACAAAATCGGTTCAGTAGTTTTCACGTGAAACTTTCCTGTCCTATAATTAAAAAAAAATTTTCAACAAAATCGGTTCAGTAGTTTTCACGTGAAATAGTAAGAAAAATGTATCCATCCGCGACACAATATTAATAGGATTCACGCCCAGATGTGTGTTATTTCTACAACATAGAAGCTAATAACTATGTTAAGGAGGCTACATAGTAAAGAAAAAAAAAATACAGTATTCGTTGTAATTTATAGTATACATTCCTTACGTACGATACCTATAAAGGTATGGTAATAGGTCGTATATGCAATCTGTATTTCAATACTATAATTGTACAGTTTGTTTGTATGTAAAATATATTCTCAGAAACAATTGATCTGACTCTAGAAATTATTTCACTAAAAGTTTTATGTTTTTATTTATTTGTCGACTGCCAGTAGGCAGTTTTTAAATATACCTATAGACAATCAACTTATCAAGTCTGTAAAAGTTACAAAAACAACATTTCTTAATCGAAAAACCGAACACTATTTTTCATATGAAGACATGATTAGTTTAGATAAACGTTCATGCCATAAAACCCTATCAAAATTCAAACCTTGTAGTCGGTCAACAAACATGGCGCCCGGCATGACATCATTAGATGAAATGACGTAATTGAAAACGATTGACAGTTCACCAGCTGATGCGATTAATATTCTGTGGTCCTTGATAACTTGACCTCTAGATTATCAAGTAGGCTTGTTACACAATTTTGTGTAATTCTTTCTAACTACGTCGCTATTTAATATATATGGATGTGTTATTAAATTCATAGAATTACGGTATATGGACGTGATAGATAAATACTTACCATATGATATTTAGGTGTCTTTGTAACATTTAAAAATAGTTTTATGTCAAAATAATACAAACTAAAAATACTGCCATCTTTTGTATTTTTAGTGAAATTTATAGCCAATATTTAACAAAAAATAATTGTAATATATCTTCTAAAAATATGTATTTAATAAGTGTGTTTGTTGAAAATAGTGAAAGTTATAACTTCTACTACTTTATTTCATACTGTAAAAGGCGTGCTTAATTATACTAGATCTCATTAGCAGTAATGATTGTTTTTAATTGATTATATAATTAACTGCATTTGGAATTGTATTTTTCAAATAGCACTATTAGCGAATAGCAAGTATAGTTATAATATTTTTTAACGAATCGGAAATAACGTATCCAGCGTGCCTTTTCTATGTCAAGGCTGTATTGATTACTTTATAGATTAAAATAATTTGATATATGTTAAGAATGTTGATGTATGGGAAAAGGTATAAGGTGTTGATGTTGCTTTTTTTCTTCATAGGATTGCCATAGTAAGAATAGTTAAAATATTGAGGGAGAACTCAGTTAAATATAAACGAAATATTATTATTTAAGACACCATTTCTAATGTAGGGCGTTCGAGTTAGGGTCGCCAAAACTTATTTTTGACAGTAAATTTGTGATTTTCTTCTCATTATTTTTATCTGTCAAATACTCGCGGAAAGTTAACAAATAACAAATGCGGGCTTATACATTTTGTTTTGGTTTTAGCACACAGGTTTTTTACTGTTTATGATTATTTTTTAAAGTGATTAAGAGTAGAAATGACATAAATACTTCTAAATAATTGTAATCCAATCGAATTTCGAACTGTTCGAATTTGCCACTCGAGTTTCGGATAAAGTTAATCGAAATGTCAACCCAACGTTATCGATTCGTTGACAGATAACTCGTAATTTAAATCTTCGCACATCCTTGAAAAGGTGATAATGAATAGGTTCGATTTAAAATATTAAATAGTGTATTTTATCTTTTAAGTAAGACGATAAATAACAACACAAACATAAAATAAAAGATAAAGATATAGTTATTGTAATATAGTTTGAATGGCAACCCTAATGTAAGTTGTTTCAATGTGCCAAGAATTTCCGGAAGCTTAGGAACTCTGGCATGATGTCAACGGTTGATATCTTGGCGTTGACGGGTCCGTTCCACGGACTGATTTGTATAAACACCTTCTCTAGTAAATAAATACAAGTAGGATTTCCTGTACATGAGGCATTCCCTAGTATTCATTGAATTCACGTGAAGTACAATATCTACCAGCATCACCTGATGATGGAGTGTGCCAAGATCAGCATCGAGAGTCATTGAGAAGTAGTTGCCAGAACATAGGTATTTGTCACAGCATCTTAGCTGAACCCTGTTCGGGTCAAGCTAAGATGCTGTATGACTTTGTAATAATATCTCATCAGTGATTCTCCTGATGGAGCTAGATTGTAAAATAATGGGGCTGATA
Source organism: Antheraea pernyi (assembly GCA_015888305.1). Classification (NCBI taxonomy): domain Eukaryota; kingdom Metazoa; phylum Arthropoda; class Insecta; order Lepidoptera; family Saturniidae; genus Antheraea; species Antheraea pernyi. The sequence continues at coordinate 4,320 of MNPI01020841.1, forward strand.
TCTTGTAGGTGGTAGAGCCACACGCTAAAGCTACTTCTGGTTTCAGCATGAATGGGTCGGCTCGCCCGGAGTAGTACCACCCTCTCACAGAACACCGACGTGAAGTAACAGTGCTTGCATTGTTGCGTTTCGTTCGGTCAGTGAGAACACCGGAAGCCCACCTCCCCTCTCCCCCTCCCTTCTCCCTCCTCCTCTTCCCCCTTCCTCCCACAAACACAGGCTGACAACGCACTTGCAACTCCCCCGGTGTTGCAAGTGTCTATGGACGGTGGTGATCACTTAACCGACCCACCTGTTCGTTTGCTTCCTATAATATAAAAAAAAATGTTCAGTGGTATAAAAGGACATAAAGATATTAAAGATAGATTAGATAATTAAAGTAAAAAAGCTTTTCATTATATACTTTTTTTTAACAACTAAAACATTCTTGAATCCACCTCAATACTCACAAAAAGTTTCATCAAAATCCGTCCAGCCGTTCAGGAAGAGTTCAGTCACATACACCCGGACAGAAGAATATATATAGATAGAATATCAAACTACTTTTAAAGAATGTATAAAAGGCAAACATTGTTGCTACAGCAAAAATTATAACGTTGCATATGGGACAGAAAAGGGCGGTGGCCCGAGTCACTCGCCGACGTAATTGGCAGCCAGTTTCTACACGATATATGAAAAACTTTGAAATGCCGTGGGAAGGTTTCATTTTGCGAGCGACAGACCGTGTCGATTGAAAGTTGAAAACGCAACGTACAAGCTTTGTGGACATTAACTACTGTATAGGTATATATATACACAAGCTGCGTCCGCGACTCCGTCCGTGTGGAACCTAATGTAAAAAAACAATGACTAATAAAATCATCGGAATGTATTAAGCCCATTTAATTACCTACTTTTCTCTGGTACTTAAGTCGCGCCGTCATTAGATTTACATTAATTGGTGATATAGTAAACCGATTTTAATGAGGCAAATACTGAATATTACTCGAGGACATGCTTTATAATTTGGCGAGGTTTTAACGAGAACGCAGTACTTTAGCAATGATGCGTGTTCAAATAAACAAACAGAAATTGCTAAAAACGATTAAAATGTATTTTATTACTTATTCCAAGACATCTGCAACATTTTTTTTTCACAAACATCAAAAAACTTTAGACACATTAGATTTACATTCTTATTTCTGTATATTTCTAATATTTGAGTATATTAAAATAGACGCAGATCAGTCACGACCGATGTGAGATGCGGATTCAAAAACGGGTCTATATAACTACCACTTGCGAAATCAAAATAATCAAATTACATCATATTCAAATCTATCAATTAATTTTAATGAAAGTTAAAACTAAATAACACGAACCGACACATGTTATATTTTACACTAGTCGACCCGTGCCTACTTCGTTACGTTAATAGGTATTATCAAGTTACAACTTTTTCCTAGAACTCAATCTCTCTCTATATAACAAAATGTATCTCTCATTGTTCGTTCATGTTCGTTTTCGTTCGACTATTTCTTCTCCGACTCCCCAGATATTACCCCCTACAACCTCACAAACTTCAGCTCTTTATAATATTATTATAGATAATATAATTAATTAATAGGTTCTGCCCGTGACTTCGTACGTTTGGAATAGTTGTTTTAGGTTAAGACGCAGCGGAAGCTCACAAAAGAAAAAATACCCCGATATTAAAACATTTTTCATTGTTGCTCCGCTCCTAGTGGTCTTAGTGTGATGGTATATAGCCTATAACACACACAAATAACGTGGCTTTATATTGAATGGCGATATTTTCAAAATCGGTTCAGTAGTTCCTGAGATTACCCCTTACAACTTCACAACGTCACAAACTCACAAACTTTACCTCTTTATAATATTAGTATAGATTAAAGATTTAATTTGGGAAAACGTATTTTTACATTTAGTACCTGGCGATTAATTAAAAGGCATCGTACTAGAGTATTACCCAATTAATAAATACAATTTGAAAATACTAAAAACAGTTAACTTTAATCTGTTATTTCGCACATCATTAGAATCTATGCAATATGTTTTTGTTATTTTATCGTACAACTTATTGATTTTGTAGCTATAAGTAAATGCCCATTTATTATTAACTTCGTAATAATCAGTTATCACGCAAACTTAATAGACAAACGTTTAGCAGTTGGTTTGAACAAAATTGTTCCGTAGTTAAATGATAATTATCGCGCACCTTGTATCTATAGTTTTTGTACTATAACCTACTAGATACTACGATTAAAAGTCATTTATAATTAAAAAAAAACTATTATTACGCGAAATCCAACCGAATAAATACAGTTATATAAATGCTATACAAAAATAATAATGTCAGTCTGACGTAATCCGTTTCAAGAGAATATTTCGGGTCGCAATCATCGACAAAATTGTCAAGTCTAAATAAATGTTGGCATTTCAATCGAACAATTATGATGTCATTATCTCCGTGTTTATATAATGCTATATAAATATGTTTTGTTAACAGTGAATTCACTACTTCGGTATTATAAAGTTCAAATATCTGTAGAGTTCAAGACGGCCTTACAAAACTCTAGCCCTGAACAACGCAGTGGTAATTTAATTAAATGAATATTATAATCAATATTGAAACGTTTGCAAGAGGCATTTTATATGAAATTGCTAAAATAAAAATCAGCGTGAGGCCATAAATTGCAAATACACTGAGCCTACATATTTAGCCTAAATATAAAGTTCTTTGTAGTTAATTTAGTTTTGAAAATAAAACAATATTTATAACTTTTTTAAGGTTAAATAAATAGGTTTCATATAAATTAGTTATTTCCTGCGCGATTTTGAAATTCAATAATTATTCTATTTTAAATTTCGTCGCGTTCCCTCAAGATTTTTCTCCCTTACGTCATGACGACAATCTTAAATACATTTCGTAATATAAATACTCACCGTATATCAAGTCTTATAGCTCATATGTTAAGATAGAAAACACAATGTGTTTAGAGTTCCAAGGATACGTACGTGCCCGGCGGTCGTGACATCACCGCCCAAGTTAGAGAGACATCTCATAACTTTGGTAAATTTAGTTTTACTCTGTATCTACAACAGATCTCATCAACTCATCTGCCTGCGTCACAGTTTAATCTCGCATTATTTGGATATTATATTGTATTGGATGTGTGAGGATTTTTGAGAATCGAATAAAGGCTATTCGTTTATCAGGCTATTTGTAACTACGGATTCTAAACCAAAATAGAAAAACCTTTCACATGCTCTCTCATCGTCAGATGTGTATTAGAAGCAGAGATCAAGCAACGATGGCTCAGTCACAGCGTGTTATGGTTTTCTTCAATCCAGGATCATAGGACTTCACACGGTTGTGTCGGATACTAACTATGTGACCTTAAATCCCCTTCCCCTAGTTTATCGGCAAAATTTCACCGAAATCTCATTATACTTAGAGTATTACAGCTATTCACGTTTAAAAAATTTATAGTCTTATATACTCGTTTTTGGCCGCTGCTTCGTTCACGTTTGTGTCTTTAACCCTAGGGAACAGTATTGTATCCCTTTTCTGTATATATCTGTGACAACGTTTCTGGAAAGCTTTATGATGATCGGTGCAGTAGTTAAATTGCAAAAGCGCAACATACAAACAAATAAACGCATATTCCCATTTATAAATAGTAGTTAGTATATACAGATAAAATATTGTATAGAATATTATCTCGGATTTTCATAGAAGAGATCAATGTTAACAATTCGGTATTTAGTGATGTATGACAAAATCACTACATAGTATAAAACAAAAACCTCTGCAACGTCTGTCTGTTCGTAAAAACCTACTGAAGGGATTTTCGTACGGTTTTCACCAGTAGATAAAGTACATGTACATGAGGTATATAATATGGTTATTTTATTATCAGGGCGGGGAAACGTCCGCTGGGCCCGCTAGTACTTAATAAAAAAAAATTGAATACAATATTGCTTATTAAGAACGCGCTTATGAACGTCAACAGTATCACAAATATATCAAGTATTTTTTTTAATATAGGATAAATCTCACGTATAGAAGAGGGGAGTATAAATAAAGAATGTCTCCTGCATTAAAAATATCGTTGTAACGCGTTTTCTAGTACAAGTTTATTTACTAAAGTCAAGTAAAATCCTTTGCAACTGTTGATCTGTTCCGGCATATGCGATCGTGATCCACTATTCTTTCCAGAGCCCTTTTATACGAATTAATTAATATGTTTAGCACCTAAAGATGATATATACAACAAAACCAATGTCATTTATTTATAACTTTACCTGTTACCTACAACCAATTAAATATAAGATCGGCATACAGGAAAATACATATTTCATATTCTAGAGTTAAACACACATTGTATATTATTGTACTCTTTCTGAGTTTTGTATAATAGATATAATTAATAAATACCGCACTTATTAAATTTAATTTATATACGATTAGCTTTAATCGTATTCTGACTTGATAATTAAGTTATGATGTAACTTAAGTTGGTTGCTTTATGATATATTCTCTAATTGATGGTGATAGCTAGCATGAGAAACTTTACCAAATACACTGTCAGCACTGCTGGCAGACGGCTGACTCGTTCCCTCTGAATTTAACATAAAATATCCAAAAAATATGTTTTTTTTTTATTTTAACCATTAAGTTAAACCTACTAGTTAGACTCCAATAAGTTAAACCTACTAGTTAGACTCCAACAGGACGGATTTATAGTGAAACACATTTCTTTTCATAGGAAACAAAATCAATAATACATTAATCACTTTCCGCTTATGTAAAAACCTTTGATTTTTATTTTGTCACTATATAAATCCTCGGAACAATTTTTCTCTTTAAATTTTATTTTCTTTGACCTAGTTAATAGTCACCGGGGAATGGATTCATTTTTCATTGAAATATTTTCATATGAGGTATGAGCAAAACTATTAAATATAAATGTATCTAGTTGTAGAACTAAAAGAGACTAACTAAAAGAAACTAGAACTCAAAGAGAATGTCAATATAACTATTGCTTAATGAGTAAAAATTACATTTGTAATTCAACGAAATTAGAACATCCAATATCTTAACTATAAATGGCCATACTGATTCAGATATAGCTGTAGATATATAAATAGAACAGGCTGCGTTCGTTCCCCTGTATAAATCGATAAGATGCAAGTACCACGCAACCCCTAAACGTCTTAGGGTGTGCCGCCCCTATCATATTGAGAGGGGTCGGAATATCTGTGAAGCCGTTTGAACGCGGATTGGCATGAAGTTTCTGACTTTCTTGTTGATTAACACATTGTATGGTAGTAAAGTATGTTTGTTAATAAATGTACTGACGATATATCACAAGTCTTAGCTCACCATCAATCGATAGTCTTATTAAACTGGTCTTCCTGGCCCAGACTTTAACAAATGGACCGAATGATCACAGGTTATTACTATATCATTTGTCATATATAAAGGAACTTGATTGTCATATATAAAGGTGTTAAATAATTATTATTTCTATGTGAAAATGGGAAAAAAACGGTGTAGTTTTTTGATTACAGATTTCAATACATTGCTATAAAAATATATACAAAAAAATCGGTAAAGGAGGTTAAATGTTATGACCATTGGTGATAAGATATGTTAACATAATGTTATTTAGAAAATATAGGAAAGATACTTAGACACTTTTGACAGTTAATTTGTACCTACTTAATTGACAGTGTGGGAATGTTTTATTGGAATAAATGCAAGAAGTCCATGATAATTTCTCTCTATCCTTGCAAACCTTTTTCAATTAATTAATTTATATCTGTCATCTTTTACGTGTCAGCGACGGTTTTACCAGTAACTAGTGTTTTTTTATTATTTAATCTATATGATTATATTGAATTTAACTGAATAATTGTTTAGTTTAAATGCTCATTCATTTTTATTTTTACTTTGCTTAATTTTTTTCCCATTTAATCAATGCAGTACAACGATCCAATTTTAGGAAATACAAAATTTTTAATAATGTAGACAACTCACGCATTTCGACATACGTTAAAATCAATTATGTCATCGCGGTTTCCTGCAGAGGAAATAGTATTGTGTACACGCAATATGTACCGAAAAAAACACAGCTACCAAGTTTTTTTTTATTAAAACAAACTCGCTGTGTTACATTTTCATTTCATTATTCACATTAAATGTATTTATAGCTCTTATCAATCTCGTTGTTACATTTTCATGTCGAAGCTATTGCAATGAAATTTAGCATAGAGATAACCCGAAAACTGGTGAAGGATGTAGACTATAATTAAATAGTAATTAATGTAGAAAATAATTATAAGAAAAATTGCAAATCGTAAATTCTTACTAAGAAAACAATAATTCACGTTTACAGTTCATTACTTTATGTTCCAAAATAAGCAAATCTGTTTTTCCTTATGCGTGCTAAACGATTTAACGCCAATTAGTAATGTTCAGTACATTCGATAATATTTGACAAATTAAATAATTGTTACAAAGCAAGTTTAGGCACGTTTCTAAAATAGATAACGCTAAATTATTCCGTAATAAATGCATTCACCCAGTCCGTTTAAAAACATGACTTGGCTAGTATAGTAATAGACGATGTAATGTAAAAAGCAAAACTTAGGTCAGTGACTCCAATTTTTAAGTGAAAGTGCTTATTCGCGAAAATTTTCGAGAAAGAATATAAGACATCCTAATAAGTATCATGTAATTTAATTATATTTTGCTAATTAAGTTTTGTAATCTAATAAATAATATCTTCCAATTATGCGGGATGGAAGAGATCGTGCCCGATGTACCGAAAGGCGTCATTGTGCAGACAATTATATCGACTGCAAGCAGAAATTCCGCATTTGTACGTTTCTCATATAGGGTCTAGAATAGAAATGGCGAATCGAAACAAGTGTGCAGGAACATTCCAGACTAAAACGTATATGCGATAGTGGACCTTGTTTTGTACGGTATAAAACAGGATTTTCAATGTAATGAGTTCCAGACAATCGACAGGGTACGGGGGAGACATGTAATCGTTATTCAAACTGGCAGACACTATTTCGGAGCTTACTGCGCATGCGAGCGAACGCAGCGCTTTTAGGTCAGGGCCTCTCAGTCTGCAATGGAACTCGAACACCGACTATATACTTAGAACGACATTTAAAACAAAAACGCCTTTCTTTTTGATAACCACTATATACTCGAGACTGTTTTAAGCAGAGTAACGTCATGATATTGAAGTTCGGAGTGAAACTATTGCGACACGGTGTCGACAGCATCTCCCTTCCGCGTACTCGAAAGTGTTCGACCGGTCCGAAAATAAGTGGTGTCGAGAAATAATCTGTTTCGAAACGTACTTTTACATTCTGAACAGACTGTAGCGTGCCTGCGTCGCTTGTTCGTCGCCTCAATATGCGTATTTATTATTGGATTGGACAATATTAAAAATTATGTGATTCACATGTGCTGCGACTACGTGTCCCCGGTGAGTCACGGGTGCAGGCGTATTTTTGTGAGCTAGAAACCGTTCCATCACTATTACAGAATTTTGTAATTATCCTGCGATTTCAATTACACTCTCTTTTCGCTATCGTTTTATAGTTTCAAATATGCCCGGCATGCCGGCTGGCGGTCGCTCCAACATTATGCGTGAATTCAATAACGCGTGTCATTCATGCATAAATTATCGCGTTTAATAGTTCAATTTCCGTTTTACAACCGCTTTGGTCGTTTACGTAAACTATTCGGCAGTAATTTTAGTTAGCATATGGTATATAAATTTTCTGAAGGTCGTCAGTGTCACGTCACCCTATCATAAGGTAAACGAGGACGCGCGCGTGTGTGCAAAACGTAAACACTCGCCGGCAAATGCACCGAAAAAACTGGCGCGCTATGATGTCATCGTGCAAACATTAGAACGTGGAATTTAAATATAGAGGAGTCGAGCGAATCTAAGGGGATCGATTCATTGAGCGCCGGGCGGGCGAGGCGAGCGGTGCGCCGCAAGCGAACGAGCACGAACGACGAGGTAGGGCGCCCGCCGCCGGCGACGACCTTGCTCCGTCACGGACGCAGCGTCATCACGCCGGCATGATTATTTTCGTCGGGTTTTGGCAGCTTCGGCTCGCTCGTGCGCCCCAAACTTCATACGCCGACGTTGCACAGTTTCGTCTTAACGTTCTGACGATTATTTTTCTTTTGCAGATTGCGACAGACTCTAGCGGCGCGGCTCGCGCAGATCGACGAAATAGTGTCGGAATTCGATCGCGTGTCGGAGAGAATCGACGAACTCCGACAGTTAATAGAGGTCTCCATCGCTAAAGTAAGGACTTTCTACATTTTCGGAGAGGACGAGGAAGACAACGTCCGAGCTTTAGTAATAGAAGTTTCGGATTTAGTTGAGCGTACGAAGAACTTTACGGAAGAAAGCAGGAAACGCTACGGAGGATCAGCTCCGGCGGACGTAGCACAGGAGTTGTCCGCTTTAGAACTTTCATCCGAAGCTCTGGCTGCAGCAATGGAAGAAAAAGAAAGGGAATGGAAACGCGCAAAAACGTCTCGCTCAGAATATGCATCAGACGTGGAAGACGTACAAGCTTGGATTCGTGCTGCAGAATTGACAGCGCGAGATCGTACTTTGGCTCCTGAACCTTACAGAGAACGTATTGTTGCGACCAGATCTGAAGTGCCAAACATTTCCGACCGCGTAGAGCGATTGACACGGAACGCTCGCGCCATCATAGAGGGTAGCCGTGACGCGAGTGAAAGACAATTAGTCCAGTCGACTGTGATGGCATTATCAGAACAATTCACAGCGGTCTGTAGCGAGTTAGAAGCACGACAGGCTGCTGTCGAGGATGCCTGCGATGCTGTGTCCAGATTCCTAGCCCTTTTGGAGAAAGTCCTACTATGGGTGGAGACTCAACGTGCCTTCCTTGCGCGGCCACTCCCATTGGCCGACTTGCAGGAAGCACAACAGAAACAGACTGAATATGGGGTGCGTTTCATGAGAAAATTTAATGTTTGCAGTATGTGTATGTATATTAAACAAAAAAATATTTTTTTTTCAGAATGCGCTCAAGAGCTGTAAGCAGCAAGCTAAAAATTTAGCTGATATGGCCAAGGAAATAGAAGTGATTGAACGGGTGACAAGTCCTGGGGACCTCCCCTCGCGACTAGAGGCGGCTGAGAATGCCACTGTAGATGTCGAGAAGAGATTGGCGAAGACGGTTAGTCAAAAGTGCAAAGGAAAAGGAACTTCTTATATAAATATCATAACTGAATTTAATGTAATTATATTTTAATGTCATTTACAGAACGGACTACTTCAGGAACTGGCGGAGGAATGGGAGAGATGTGAAAAGAAACTTAAAGACGTTGGTCACTGGCTTGAAGCGACTTCGAGAACACTTGAGGCACCTCAGAACGCGAAGAAGCCACTGAGGGACAGATTGGCTGTCAGGGAAAAAATAATAAATGACATTTCAACACAGAAGACAAAGATATCATACGCAGTCGAGAAACTCAACGTAAGTGGATCGCGTAACATCATATGTGAAGTCAGAACCGGACAGAACTATGAGTGAGGAGTTAGTAAGAGCGTGTGGTCGTGTACAGGTACACTTCGGGCCGGATGGCGTAGCGGCGCAGTCGCAGGGTCCAGTCGGGGTCGAGGCGAGCGCGCAGTCGCTAGTCAGCTCGCTGGACGCGCTGGACGGCACGACAGGTGCTCAGGCGCGACAGCTGGCCGCTGCACTGGCGCAGGTGGAGACGTACTGCGCGGACGTGGCGGCGTTGCGAGCTCAGCTGCTGCAGGCGGAGCAGCGGCTGCGGCATGCAGCGCAGCCTAACTACAGTCCGCGCGACCCTGAACGCGCACACCGACATCAACAGGTAGGTCCACAGAGTAAGCGCCGACCCCGCGAGTAGGTGGCTGGCGAGTTGTGTAGCGAGCGTTCTAGTTTTGTTTATCTCGGTCCCGGGAGGCTCTCGGTTGGGCGACTCGGGTGGCGGGCACCGCTTCGCTTCACCTCACGGCACCGTCGGGGACGGTGGTAGTGTGCGTTTTCACCGGCGTTACGTTACTTATCTTTGTTTTCTTTCTGTTGCCTTCCCTTTCACCCTCACTGCTACTAACACGTCGAACCGATATCCTCCGTTAGGAATGTCGCGAGCGAGTCAAATCGCTTCAAAGCAAGATTCAGGCGCGAAACGAGCGAGTCAAGTTGTTAGTGCAGCGCGGCGTTCCGGACGCCGATCCGCTGCGGGACGCATAGACATCATCTGTAGCAAAAGTCCCCGTTTAGTTTTTAAGTCGAATCATCTCGCCTCTGTATTTTTTTTAAGTATCACGTAAATTTACGCTAAAATACACACGAAACATCGCAGCCACCGTAGTTTTTTTTTCAACCTGCTCCCGAAAACGACATCCTTGTAAATCGTTTTTTGTCCGTACTTGCGTATCAGGAGGTCGGCCGACGAATCGAAGAGCTGACAGGGGCGATCTACGCGCTGGACCCATACTTCACGATGCCTGTGGGCGTCGAGGGTGACGAGCTTGAGGAACGCGCCGCCACGCTCTCGATGCTGACCACCAGCGGTGCCAGTGCGCGTGCACGCCGAGCGCGCTCCCCCGACCGTCGCGACCGCACGCTACAAGCGCCCGAACGGCCCGTTCGAGCTCGTAGCCCCGTTTGGATGCCTGGCGCAATCAGTTACGCCGAGATAGTTAGAGGATCCGGCTCTCGCTCTAGCTCAATGGGTTCTAGGCAACCAAGTACACAGAGAGTGCAAACTGAGCCATTCGAACATGACGATACAGAGCGATATCCGCCGTCTCCTTCGGAAGAGAATTCACCAGAAATTGAAATCGATGTTGCGGTCGATATATGTGTGCAAAGTGAGCCCACTGATAGTGAACGTCTCGGTGTTAGTGAGACATTCAGTGTAAGTGAACCCGTTCGAAGTGTTATAGAAATTTATCGACCTATGGATCGTATCGAGTTGGATATAAGGGAAGTGCGCGATTGTTATGCGGAGCGTACTGAGGAATATCAAGGACGACCTTCGGATACCTCTGTTCCAAATTATTCTGATATGCCTTGTGAGATGGAACATATTGAAATGCAAAAAGATATTCATATGCTTGAATTAGAAAACCGTCCCTCGAGCCCATCACAAAAACCTCGATCGGAACTTTCATATGCAGAAATTTTAGCTCTAGGGTTACCTCGTCAAATTCGAACGCAAAGTGTGATATCATTACCGAAACCACAGGTCGCACATGTTGAGCTTGTAAAGGAAATAATAGTGGAATGTGTTGAAAAACCTCAAATCACACACACGCTGAAGCCTGAACACGTAGAACCACGTCAACGTATTGATCGCCCGGAGCGGCCAGTAACTCGTAGTCGATCTAGAGATATGCCGCGCCAGAGACGAGCTCCAGAAAAACGGCCTACTAAAGCTCATGATATACAGGCTCATAAAAAGAAGAAGACAATGAGAAAAGTTATTGAAGTTCAAGAATTTGAAGATGTACCTGAACCAGTCATATTGGAACAAATTCCAGTAATTTTTTCACCTGAAAAAAATACTCAGACTATAGAGCTTAATATTACTCCTACTACCGAAATCATAAAAAAGTTACATCATAGTGATACAGTTGTTGAAAAAGTTACTGAAATGATACAAGCTGAAGAAAATATTTTAGAAGAGAGTTCAGATGATACGGAGCATAAAAAGTCCAAGAAGAAACATAAACCAAAGAAACCAAAGTCTCCAGAAGACGAGATACAGAAAGCTCTTAAGGAAATAGAAGAATATGAAAGAAAAAAAAAGAAAAGTAAAGACTCCAGAGATAAAAGTAAAGACAGTTCGGAATTAGAAGAGCGAATATTGGTTTCTGAGGACAAAATGCAGACTATAGAAAAAGAAAGCGATTCTCAATCCAAGCATAAGAAAAAAAAAGGTCACAAGGATGATCATCATAAACCTAAAAGTAGTGATGTTTTCCCTGCAGAACAAGCAAAGCAAGACACTTTCGAAATAATCGAAGAAAAGATCAAACATAAGAAAAAGAAATCTGGCAAACAATCTTCAGAGAAATCTGAAAAAATTGAAGACGATTTGGCCGATACTAAATCGTCTAAGGTAGAAATAGCAGAATCAAATGTTTCGAAATTACATAATTGGGATATAATGGCGGAGAGTAAACTTACGGAAATGATTGATGATGAAAATACTCATGTGAAGGAAAACATTATTACAGAAGAATTAACTCATGAAACAAAACTATCAAAAAAACAAAAGAAATATAAAGTTCAAAAAGAAACGCAGATCGAAGAAAGTAAAGATCAAATAAATGTAATAGTTAAACCGATTGCTTCGTTTGCTGAGGAGTCTCAAAAGCAACCAGATTATATAGAAAAGAAATCCAAAAAGAAAACAACAGAAATCATTTCCGTAGACAGAAAACCTATGTCGAACTTAGTAGATGTCTCTGCTAAATCGTTTAAAGACGGACAAAACGAAAAGATCACTTCAACATCACAATTAGGATCTGATGTTAACACTGTTGCGAATATAAAAACACAGAGTTTCGAACGTACAGATAACATTTGCAAGGAAATTCTCAAACAAGCTGAAGAAGACTTACACATACAAAAATCAGACAAAGGTAATATTGTAGATAATACGAAGGAATTAATTATTGAAAAATATAATGAATTTTATACAAATAGGGAATGTATGGAACCAGTCGTTTTAAAAATGCCTGGGAAAGAAATTCAAGAGATCATATCTAATGAAGACAAAGTATGTACGGATAATGAAACTATAATGAAACGCAAAAAAAATAAAAAAGGAAAGAAGCAAGACAAAAAGACAGATTCACATCTGCTTGATATTGATACGTTTGGTAAAGAAACTAACTTATTTATGGACTTTGAAAAAGAAATATCAGTTATAGATGATCAATCCAAAGAACCAAAGGAGAAGAAAAAGAAGGATAAAAAAGGAAAATTGTTTGATGAACATGAAGAAATAACTGAAGGGCAAACACAGGAAAATATCTGCGTAGTTAAAGTTATAGAAGCACAATTTGTTGCTACCGATGAAATAATAAGTGCTAAAAATAAGACAAAAAAGAAGTCAAAATCAAAACAATCAAAGGTAGCAGAAGGTAAAGAATACTCTTCCGAAAAGACTGTTTGTAATATCGCAGCAAACACCGACACTGCCACAGAAACAAAGGAGATAAATCTTGAGAGAAATATAGATAGTGAACAGTTGGAAGAAGTTAAAAGTTATAAGAAGAAAACAAAAAACAAAAAACCGAAATTACAAGATAGTGACGATATAGAAAAAGCTTTAAAAGAGATTGAACGTGGAGAAAGCTCTAAAAAGAAATCGAAAGATAAAATTCTTAAACCAAAAGATAAACAGAAAGTTGTAAAATCAGCAGTATGTTTAAACGAAGATAGAAATGTGACAGATGATGTACCGATTAGAACAAAAGTAGAAAAAATTGAGATATTGCAGGAAAAGTCTGATATAGACATTGACAAAGATGTCAGAACTGTAGAGCGCATAGATTGGAATGCATTAATAGCCGAAGAAGAAGAGATAACCGAATCTCCTCTCGAAATAATTAATCAAACTGACACAGAATTAATCATGGACGAGACAAAACAAATTGCAACGGAAGTTACAATATTACAGGAAAATACTACGTTGTTAGAAAAAGATAAGAATGTTGAAGATAAACATATGCAGTGTTCACTGAAATTAGTGGATAGCAATTCTCAGGATTCAATAACTGCTGAAGATAAATCTAGAATAGATATTAAAGAAGAAAATCTTACACCGTCTTTGGTGACTACCACTAATGAACAAAATAATAATGACAAATTTTTCTCTACCGATACCTTTAAAGAAGCATCGATTAATATCGTTGAGGAAATCACATGTTATAAACCAATTACTCAGGATATTGAAACACGTACTATATATTTAATAACTCATGAGGAAAAAAAATTACCTCCTATTAGAACTGTTAAAGTATTCAGTAGCAAAAGCAACTCATTGGATGAACTTCCACCGATAGAAGACACATCAATAATTGATGACAAAATGACTGTAACAACTGATAACAAACTAAGCGACTTTAGTAGTGCAAATGAAATGGAATCTATTATAAATGAAACTATAAAAACTAAAACTGAATTTAGTGAAAAGGTAGAGGAAACTGAATATATTGAAACTCTACAACAAAAACCCGAACAATGTATTGAAAAACTGATACAAACAATCGGAAAATTCGATGATACGCAGACCTACAATCAGTCTGTTTCTATAAATATAAATGTAACAGATAATATAGTTCCAGATGAAGAAAGTGTTATAGAAAGTGGAAATACCGACATTCACAGTTCAAGAGACAATTACTTGTTTGTTGAATCTTTGGACAATAAACCTGAGGGAGAAGGCGCCTTTACAGAAATACTTGACCAAGCTATATTTGGATCAGTACAAGATCGATTCAAAACAGTGGAAATAAAAAATAATAGTGATAAAAAATCTACAAATATTCCATATGAAGAACTTATCAATGATATCAAAACTTACTCTCTCGATCTTGATACATACGAGCTGGATTATAATTATTTTCAAATTATGAAAAACAAACATGAACATGGAACACCTAAAGAAGAATCCGTATCGATACTACCAGAAGTTAAATCTAAAACAATAGAATATCAAACAGTGTGTGTAGAAAGTGATTTGTCAGAACTGGATGAACAGAGAGATAATACAAATCGTAATACTAGCAATTCAGAAACATATTTTGAGAAATGCGATTTAACATTTCAAACAAATAAAGACAACACAAAAGATCTAGAAAGCACACTCATTACTGACACTACTGATTTGGTTAAAAAACGGTTTGACACAACTACATTTGTTGATCAAGATAACAAATCTATAATTGAGGAGACTCTTAATTTAATAAAAAGTGAACAAATTTGCAATGAAATGAATGTTTACACAACCGGTCTAAAACATAGTACTGAAGTATTGGAATCAAACGAAGAAGATTTCACTTCGACCAAAAGCGTATTAGATTTAGAACCAGTACCTGAAATACCTTATCCAGACACTGTCAAAGATGATAATAGTAGAAATAAACAAGAAATATCAGGTGCAAATAGCGTTGATATATTACATCATGACCAGTCTCGGACGAGCTATCATGAAATCGTAGATGCAGAAAAATACTTAGCTTTGCATAGCCCCGAGGATTCCAAACCTGTTCTTGATGTTTCAGAAGAAAACTTAGAATTACAGAACCAAGAATCTCCTTTCGATCTTACTTCAATACCTAACATGAAAAAAGACATGAAATATGTTGCAGATGAAAATATTCCCTCTGATGATGCGGGAACTTACCTTAAAAAGGACCAGCAAATTGATTTTGGAACAGATCAATCTACACTAACTACAGCTGAATCTATACAACGGAATTTGATTTCTGAAGTTCCGAGTTATAGCTATCAGGATATATCTGACGCTGAAAGTATTTTAGGAACTTATAAACAAAAATCTATAATTACATCAGTAAATTCGGATGATAATAGTAATATAGACGAAAACATAAAGTCTACAATAACTCGTGATTTAATAAATGAAAGTAAAATGCCTAGTCCTGCGGTTCAAGAAAACAAAGCCATTTTGCCGAAGGACATAGTTAAAATAACAAAAGTAGAGCAATCTGCTCTAATCGTATTCGAAACACCAAGAATAATAAACTACCAGGAAATAAATGATGCAGAAAAACTGCTAGCATCTATCGTTATTGACTCGCAGGAAGGAAACAAGGAATCTTCTCCAAAGACTGAAGTAATCCAAAATCGTACAGAAGAAAATATTCCTGAATTTTCAATTAACGACAAAAATGATGATTTAACATTAGAGAGTAATAATAACATAAGTGAATTACTCTACACCAGTGATTTACAAGAACACTCTATAATTCCTGAAATTTCACATAGGCTTCCAGAATACAGGAATATTTATGAAATACCAAGATTTAACTATCATGAAATTAATGATGCTGAAAACTTGTTTGCGATTTCTCGTGTTTCTATTCAGGACGTTTCTAAAACTGTCGAAGAAAATAAAATTGAAACTACTGTCAATGTTAATGCAGTAGTCATAGACAACAAACCATCCAACGTAGAAATTGCAACTGACGTTAATCAGGATAACGTAAACGTTACAGTTACAATAATAGAACAAAGAAAAGATATCTCCGTCATAGAAAACGAACAGACAGATAATAGCAAACATCAAGAGATTGAAATAAAACCAGAAAGCAAAACAATTGTTTATGAACCATTATATCACAGCTATCATGAAATACGAGATGCTGAACGTATTCTAGCATTAAGGAGTTTGCGTAAATTATTAACAGATACACAAATGTATGAAGATAGAGTAGTAACAGATGTCACTGAAAAATTAAAAGAAGTCTCATCACAAGTGAACAAGCAGGAGTATATATTATTGGACACATCATCTACCAATATTACATTAAGCTCTAAAGCGATTATTGAACATACTCTTGATTTTATTAATAGTGAAAAGACAACAAACGTTTTAGGTGATATAACACCCACACATGAGATTCAAGAACTTTATTCACTGGATGAGCAATTTCCACTAGTTATAGATAATAGTATTAAAACATTACCTATAATTAAAGACGGTAGTAATATTTCTACCAAACTTGATAATGCTTTAGATACGAGTGCCATAGTGAAACCTTCGTCATCTCGTGAACCAGCATCAGGAACTGAAAAAATTGAGTTTTCGTTCGAGGTAGATGATCTTACGAATACTCCTGTATCAGTGGTATATGGAGGTAAAGATGGTATTACTCCAATAGAAGAATGTCAGGGTGTACTCAAAAC
Source organism: Antheraea pernyi (assembly GCA_015888305.1). Classification (NCBI taxonomy): domain Eukaryota; kingdom Metazoa; phylum Arthropoda; class Insecta; order Lepidoptera; family Saturniidae; genus Antheraea; species Antheraea pernyi. The sequence continues at coordinate 21,321 of MNPI01020841.1, forward strand.
CATTATTTTATCATCTAGTACGGACGACTCTAACAACCTAGTTCAAACGAATGAGAAAAGAGATGAAATAATACTGACTAAATCTGATATTTTTAATGAAACACCTATATTAGAAGAATCAGGAATAATTGACAACGAAGAATCGTTTGAGATAATAGACACTGATGATATATTAAGTTCGATGTGTCCAATAAATAAAGATGAACAAATAATACAACCTGACGTTAATATTCTGGAACCAATAGAAAATAAGATGGAATCTGAAAATACCAATATAAATACTTCTAAACTTGAGAAAATAGTAGGACAGTTTTCTATTTATGAAAACGAACAAGCTGAAGAAGATAATTCATTTGAGATTGTTAATATTGACGACGCCATAGATGGTGTAAAAAATAATGAAACCGTTCACACTGCTGAAACAATATCTTTGGCTAAATCAAACACTACAACTGAAGTTGTAGAAATATCTGAAATACCTCAAAAAGAAGAAATTATTCATAAAGTAAATATTGAAAGCAATATTCCTAAGCCAATAGACCTAACTACTATTGTGAAAGAAGAATTGGAATCTGTTGACATTCCTTATGAAAAGAGACATATATCAGCTGAAATTGATTTATCGTATGATATTGATGATATACTTGTACCTATGGTTTTCGGTGGCATTGAGGATCTAGTGAAATCAATACAAAAACGTGAACAAGTTCCAGATGAATTGCAGTCTGATTTAACTATACAAGAATCACAACCAGTTCCTGAGACGCAAAATATTTATATTGAAAAAATTCCAACCGACACAGTATTGACCCAGATAGAAAAAACTGCTGAGAAAATAATAACTGTTGAAAGCAATATTCCTAAGCCAGTTGACCTAGTGACTATTGTCAAAGAGGAATCGAAATCTGTGAAGTCTGTTGATATCCCCGATATTAAAAAACAAATACCAAGTGAATTAGATCTGACCTTTGAAATTCCTGATATTGATGATACACTTGTACCTGTTGTTTTCGGTGGCATTGAGGATCTAGAGAAATCAATACAAAAACGTGAACAGGCTCCAGATAAATTGGAGTCTGATTTAACTATACAAGAATCACAACCAGTTCCTGAGACACAAAATATTTACATTGAAAAAATTCCAACCGACACAGTATTGACCCAGATAGAAGAAACTGCTGAGAAAATAATAACTGTTGAAAGCAATATTCCTAAGCCAGTTGACCTAGTGACTATTGTCAAAGAGGAATCGAAATCTGTGAAGTCTGTTGATATCCCCGATATTAAAAAACAAATACCAAGTGAATTAGATCTGACCTTTGAAATTCCTGATATTGATGATACACTTGTACCTGTTGTTTTCGGTGGCATTGAGGATCTAGAGAAATCAATACAAAAACGTGAACAGGCTCCAGATAAATTGGAGTCTGATTTAACTATACAAGAATCACAACCAGTTCCTGAGACACAAAATATTTACATTGAAAAAATTCCAACCGACACAGTATTGACCCAGATAGAAGAAACTGCTGAGAAAATAATAACTGTTGAAAGCAATATTCCTAAGCCAGTTGACCTAGTGACTATTGTCAAAGAGGAATCGAAATCTGTGAAGTCTGTTGATATCCCCGATATTAAAAAACAAATACCAAGTGAATTAGATCTGACCTTTGAAATTCCTGATATTGATGATACACTTGTACCTGTTGTTTTCGGTGGCATTGAGGATCTAAAGAAATCAATACAAAAACGTCAACAGGCTCCAGAGAAATTGGAGTCTGATTTAACTATACAGGAATCACAACCAGTTCCTGAGACGCAAAATATTTATATTGAAAATATTCCAACCGACACAGTATTGACTCAGATAGAAGAAACTGCTGACAAAATAATAAATGTTGAAAGCAATATTCCTAAGCCAGTTGATCTAGCGACTATTGTTAAAGAGGAATCGAAATCTGTGAAGTCTGTTGATATTCCCGATGTTAAAAATCAAATACCAACTGAATTCGATTTGTCCTTTGATATCGATGATACACTTGTGCCTGTGGTTTTCGGTGACATTGAGGGTGTACAGAAATCAATACAAAAAGTTCCAGATAAATTGCAGTCTGATTTATCTACACAAGAATTACAACCTGAGACGAAGAACATATGTATTGAAAACATTCCATCTGATATATTATTGCCCGAGACAGAAGAAATTAAAACAAATTCTTCCGAAGATTTATCAAGAGCAATAGAATCAGAAAAAGTCAATCAATTATTTGATATGACAGATGGTATGGATAAAGCACATAGCCCGACTCTCGAAACTATCTCGGCTAAATTTATTTTATCTGAAACTATACGTTTAGGTCCACATACAATTAATTCAGAAGAGGTTCAGATAGCTTCCGAAAATGAAAATGATAATTCGTTGATTAGGGATAAATCAAGTACGGATCAAATGACAAAATCTGTAGACGTATCTAATATTTTAACTACTGTGGTAGCGGTACAAACAGAATCAGTAAATACAAATATAATTACAGAGCAGTCCAATATTGTTACATCAGAACCAACTAACTCTCGTGTAGAAAAATCTCCTATTCATAGCTTGCATGATCTCCTCCCAGAAATCGACTCTATTCCTGAATTTAAGCCTTCTTATTCCAACGCAGTTATATATTCGAATTTGTCTGCTGATGCACCTGAATTCACACCTTCATACATGTATCAAACAGTTTCTTCATCTGTCTCTGAAAGTAATGTTAATGCTCCAATAAAGGAAACTCAACTTGAAGAAAATACTATAAAGGTAGCACAAGACCTATTGAAAGATGTAGGAAAAGAAGAACCAAAACCAGAAATTACAGATGAGATGATCACTGTGTCACAAATATCATATTCAAAAGTCTTACAAACAAAGAGAGAAAAATCAGATCAAAAATTAGATGATATGGGAATTAGTGGTAAGAAAGAACATGTTTCTTCGGAGGACGCACCTCAAGAAGAAAATATTGAAACTAAACCGAGACGTAATAAGAAGAAGAAAAAGAAGGATGACAAAAAGGATACCACATCTGTTACTGTTTCTGAGCCTTTGGTTGCCCAACAAAATGTCTCTGAAACCCAGATGATATACACTGAACCTATTAATGTATGGGCTAAATCTGCGGAAGATGGAAAATCTTATGCCGATGTCGTAGCTGAAGGCTTAATTCCTCAAGAAATCAAGGACAAAGACACCTTCCAAACACATATTAACGAAACAATTGAGGCTATTAAGGAACCATATGGAAGTTCTTCCGTTATTGAAGAAGTTTCAGAGTCAGTACTAGAAGTACCACAACAAGAATCAATTCAAGAAACTGAAGTTATTGCTGATTCATGGGCAAAAATAGTGGCTGCTAAACGTTTTGAACTGAAGAGAGTTGAAAAAGTCGAAATGCAACAGAATGAGTCAGTACATGCTGCAGCCCGAACTCCAATAATTTTGGTTGACGAGTCTGATAATGAACACCACAAACCAGACTATGAAGTAGACGCCGAAGGATTTATAACTGTGGATAGAAACAGACGATCACGATCCCGTTCACGTGATAACCATTCAAGATCAACATCAAATATTTCACCTAAACGAGATATACGCGAGAAATCGGAAAATAGATTTGAAGCATTTATAGGTACACTCAAAACTGAGGATATAGAATCTGTTCAAAGTACTCCATCAGACGAAGAGAAACATATGGTAAAGAAAGGAAGAAAGAATCGGTCGACAAAGTCCAGAGAAAAAGAAATCAAACCTAAAATAATAGACATCATACCAAGTACATCTGATGAAGACAAACAACCAACGAAAAAAGATAAAAAAAAACGTTCGTCAAAGTCTAAGGAAACGCATATGAAATTTGTTGAAGAAATACCTAAGTTAGAGACTGAAGAGTTACATAAAGTTGAGAAAAACATAGAAGTGCAAGCAGTCGAACCAGAGTTAAAGAAAAAGACTAAAAAGAAGAAGAAAAGTCAAAAATCTGATACACAAATTCTTGCAGTTGAGGATAGTTTATCTGCTGTTGAAATAACTTCCTCTGAACAAGAATTGACATCAAAATCAAAGGCTGAAACTGAAAAACAACCTACCATAATCGGAACCCCAAGTTCTACACCTGAATCTATAGAAACGCCAGTAAAAGACAGATTATTTTCAGAAGCTCAGTTTTGGAAAGTTGACCCTAGTGGATTGAATATAGTAGAAGATCTTTCTGAAGTAATATCCATTGAAATACAAAAGTCACCTAATGAAACTTCATCTAAAATGAAAGAACACGCAACGGTTGATAAAACAATTTTGAGTATTAATAATTTGCCTCAACTTTTGGAGAAAAGTATCAATAGTACTTTAATTACTGAAGGCGATAAAATTACTGAAGCGAAAACAGAAATACAACTTAAAAAGGAACAAATTTACAAAGAACAATCGTCAGAGATTAAGATAAAAAATTTACAACAGGAAGTACATAACATAGATAATATTTCTGAAAAAGAAGTAATAAAGGGTAAAATAACCGATTTGCAATCGGCAATGGAAAAAGAAGAAAAAATATCCGAAGAACAGTCGCTAGAGCATAAAATGGCGGATTTGCAACGAGAAATTGAAGAAATGTTGTTGCCAGAGAATGATTCTTCTATGCTAAGTGATGAGTCACCAAAAGAATTAACGGATACTCAAAGTTCTATAGAATACCAATATGATGAATTATTGGATAATATGACTCCATCTTTGGCTACTCCAGAACCAGATGATGTGTTATCAGAACAAGATTCAAAACAAATTATAGATAAATATATGAGTAAGCCTGAAGTCGAACATAAAGAACAACACGTAAGTATCAGCATGATTGATTCGGTCCTCGATGATTCTGAGCCATTATCAATTACTGAAACGCAATCACTAGAACATACAACTTCACTGACACAAGAAGACGATCTTTTAACGCCTGGAGTTACTACAGACAAAGATGATATGGTAATACAAGTCACCCAAATCACTTTAACTGACAGTATTAAAACAAAGCCGGTTGAAGCTTTGTATAAATATGGCGAAGAGACAGAAGTAACTGAAATTGAATGGCAAGGAACAGGATTATCTACACAGGACACTTTGGAAATAGATCCAGAAAAGTCTGATGAAACTAAAAAGACTCTTTCGGTCACAGCAGAAAATAATAAAACACCAAAAGACCCAAGTAAACTGACACCACCAATTACCACAATTACTGGTATAGATACAGTTAAATCTACTGTTATAAATGAAGAACAATATATAGTAGAAGACCTTAAGACTCTTAAAGACGTCAATGAAGAATATTCAAATGATATGTCACTAGAAAAAGACACAGTAATTCCACAAATTACACATAAATCAGACACAATTAATAAAGAGGAGACATGTGATAAACCAGTAGTAGATAATACAATTCCTACTAACTTTCAAAACACTGTTATTACTAACACATTGACAAATTTCAAAATGGATAATTTCTGGACTGATAAACACATAGCGGACGACGCGGAAATGTTATTAATTAAACAAATATCTAAACTATACGAACCGCCTAAATTAAACGAAACACCTTTAGAAATCACAGAAACCGTTATATCCGAATCTCATAGATACGTAGTAACTCCTAACAATACAGCTAGAAGCGTTGAAGAGAATATCTTCAATGACAAAACATTCTGGCCTGATAAGCACCTATATCATGATGCGGAGTGCCAATACTTCCTCATGATGGCTAGTAAGACCAAACCGACACCGTCAACTAACGCGGACTTTGAGTTTAAAAGTCAAAACGATAAGGACAGGGATCCTGGCGGTAGTTCTGGTCATTCTTCCGAGACGGAAGAACCCAAGGACGCCCGCGGTTCACCTTACGATCCTAATTATATCTCCATGGACTTACCGGGTGGTATTTGTAGTTGGAAAGATCAGAGTTCTTATTTGAGTACGGAAACTCTCGACGAGTCTAGCGCCTTTCCGAGTGACAACATCCCGCGAGCTGATACTAGGGAGGATATACTAACAACCTTACCTCCAGTACCAGTTGCCCCATCCCCTACCTCACAGGAGCCGGTGGACGGAGAAGCATCCAGGAGAACACCCAAGGTGACTGACGTCCAGCTGTATTGTACAATTTTACACATTATATTTTATGTTTGGCATGATTTTACTACTAAATTTTTAATTTCACATATTACAAAGTTGTATATCGTGAGTTGTGTAGCAACGCCAAAGCCGTTCGTCTTGTAGCGCCAAGTTTTGGCAAGCACTTGTATTTCGCAGTAAATACTTGTAGTTGTGCATTTTGTATTGGTAGATAACCATTCTCTTTATTATTCTTTTGTATTATGTGAATCTAGTCATTTCTAGTCAATGGTAACTAGTCATTTGTCAAAGATTTTCTTGATTATAATAAATTAAATATATGTATTTATATTGTTTTATTTATATATTATGTTAATTTTTTAAATTATATAACAACCATGTATACCCCGAATGTTTGTTGATATTTGGCTACTACGAGACGATCGACATTGTTGTCGCTTTTTTCAAAAAAATATTTCTAGATTTAAACATGGTTTTTCAATGCAAAAGCGGCCTGCATAGCCCGTTAAGGTTCGCTTGAGTTCGATCCAAATAAATTCAGATCACAATGAAATGTAACTTCACATTTTGTGATTTCAAGAATCATATAAATACATACTTACACAGGTCAGTTATTTTTGTGACATTTTTACCCAACATAATTTTACCCAAGTAACTCTAGATTGTTAGATTTTATGACCTGATTGTTTGCAATGTTTTAACAAAGAATTGTTTTATTCAATTGCAACCATTTTTCGGTAATGTCAATCCGATTTATTTGAGTGCTCTGTACCTTGATAATATATTCGCTTTCGGTGTGTATCGCACACGCTTTCAAACACGCAGATTTTGACAAAAACTAACAAAAAATCCATTTTTGAGAGACATGAATTTGATTTTTATTATCCTTTCTTTTTTTTCAAAACTATACGATGCCTTCTCTTATTGTGAAATTGTTTTTCATGAGAAACGATTATGTCTCTCAAAATATTGTAATTCAAAAATTCTGTTGACAATAATGTACTGCGTGAGGCATTATTTACTCTAATTAATTAATTAACTTCTCTCCAATAATTTTCACATCCTGAATGTTATACGAAATCTAAAACTCCCAGTGAAATTATAGCATGTCATGCCAAATGTTGTATGAACTAATATGTTTGACTCGCTGTTGTACATCGTGTGTTTTTAACACAGTCCATGTTCTATGAATGAATGCGTGGACTGAAGTTTTTATCATTCATGTTTGAAATGACGTGTAACTAAAAGTACATACTTTAGGCTACAATTATTTAGCGTCCTTCCAGAAAGCAAGAGAAGCTTGTAAACATCTGTTTTCATACCCTTGAGTCTTAAATCTCATTATATCAATGAACGGTTTCCAACACCGTTACAAGAAATGTATTTACTGTGATTTATTTCCCTGCAAATTGAATGAACATAATTCGATTTAACTAATGGAACTTGATATAAAATCACATGATTCGATCAAATTGTACTTTTGGTTCCACGTCATAAGCTGTATATAGGAGTGAATTGCTAATATATGTGTGTGTTCTCAGGATGAGTTATCTAACGGTATTGAAACCTTGCTCGGAGAGATCAGGGATGTACAAACAAAACTGTCAGATCTACCGGACGAGAGTCTCGAAGCAATGGAAGAAGGTCTTAAGGTGAGTTTCATTGTAAATATTATGAAAACGCTTATTATTAAAGCTCTAGTGATTATCGAATGCGCCGCTGAACACAAAATACATGTAAAGACAGCAGTAATCTTTTTTTCTTTTTCAAACATTTCTATTTTTATAAATCGCGTTATGTAGCCTTGGTATAAACAAAACTAGAATTAATGGTGGAAGCTAATGTTTTACGTCATCGATAACTTCAACGTGTGTTGGTATAATCTCTTCAAATAAACCACCATCCATGGTGGCCTTGACAATGAGTTAGTCAGTTTACATACATATATGTATGCCTGCTCCATCTATTGATGATGTCACCATGTTGCGAGATGGAGTTAATAATAAAGCGTTTTGGCTTCGTGCGACATGCACTTGGGCACTACTGAACGAAACCGAGTGCGGAGCGGTACGCTATACGAAAGACAAAACGAAACGATAAATTAAATGTAATGTCAATAGTTTATTTTATTTGTTTGTGTTTGAGTGCTTCGATTATTCTGAAGACTTAAAGGTAATATTTTTAATTTTGGACTCCATATTCGAATTAATGATTACTCATTGTGCATTTGATTTCTATTCTGTAGAATCCTTTACGGTTCATCAGATTGTCTTGCATTATGTCTGACTCATATTTATCGTTCAGAATCAATTACTCTGACCTTTCTGATTTAGTTCTTTAAATTAACTTGACTTTTATCAAAGACTGTAGTTGTGTTGAATTGTTATTGCGTCTAGAATCGTCTAGAACTCTTAAAATCTATGTGAGTACTTTTATTATGTATAAAGAAGACTCGAGTAATAATATCATTAAGTTAAATTTAACATATCGTAAAGTTAATCTCAAGAAAGATCCGTCTCTCGGTAAAATTTATGCTTTTAGTACGGGCTTGTTTAAATATAAACGGAGTATATGGGCCGAGCGTTAGCATCGAACGGTTTCTAGTAAATATAAGCGAGACTCGTAAACATAATTTATGTTTTGTAACAGAAACGAAAACAATACTAAGGTAGTTTATTTATTACAGTGTTGATGTATTTTCTCGAAATTGTTTTAAATTGTCGAGGGTTTAATCTATATATTATTACATTATATACTAGTTTCTGCCCGCGACTTCGTCCGCGTGGAATATAGGCCTAATGCTAACACGCAACGTAAGCTCTCAAAAGGAAAAAAACATTATTCATTGGTACTCCGCGCCTGTTGGTCTTAGCGTGATATTATAATCGTTATGATATATAGCCTTCCTCGATAAATGAGTTATCTAACACTGAAATAATTTTCCAAATCGGACCAGTAGTTCCTGATATTAGCGTGTTCAAACAAATATACTCTTCAGCTTTATAATATTAGAATAGATAAATCAATTGCCGAATAAAATGTCTTTAATTGTCAGAGCAAGGTTTGTATGAAAGAAATTATTTGAGAAATCGTGTGTATGTATGCTCTTGGCCATTCTCGGCCACAGCGACTACTTCAACTCCGACGCTCGTGGGCTTCCATATGGCTAATATAGGCGATTTTCTTCCGGAAGGTGTGTGCACATTGTGCACAAGTCAGAACACCATTTCCGTAGCTTTAATTCATTCTAATATCGAGTGCAACATGTCGATAATCTTCGTAAATTTGGACTCTAGTTGCCACATGAGCTCTCTATTATGGACGTATAGCTTCTAGTACGTACGTACAAATCCTACGTACATGGAAAAAATTGTGTTAAAAAATCTCCTTATAAAAAAAGAGAGCGAAATAGACAACAGTAGGGAGTTTAAAAAAAATACTGACTTAATTAACAATTGAAGTTCATTGATATTTTGTTTAAATACACTGTCATATTATAAAGGGCAGACTTGTTTTGATTTTTTTAGTTAGTACACTCATGCGAAGCCGAGGTAGCCAGCTAGTTTCACATATTTTTATTTTTTGTTATGATCTCTGTTTTTATGTTATATATATTTTTTTATGTGGGGAAATCTTTTATGGATACCCACCCTCGGAGAAGAGAGTGGGTTAAGTCCGATTCGCACGGACTAAATGCCCACGGTGTATGTCTGCCGCTATAGTTGGGGCGACACGAGATCTAAGTTTTGATTACCTGCTATTGTAAAATTAAAAGTTTATACCTAAGATTTAGAAGCATAAACTAGTTGAGTGAACAGGATGACGTGTCAATGAAAAATTCCACTAATTATTCAAAATGCAACATGTACATGCAGTAAAAGTGATATCATTATATAGTTATCTTATGACATAAGGGGTTTGAACGAATCAAGACCGTGTACCGATGTGATCACGCTTTAATATAGCTTATACTGAGAAACAATGTCGCCATGTATATTTGTTTATCACCATCATTTTGCGCGTCGTTGAACTGAGAAATGTTGATAATACGCGCGCACCGGATCTATAGATCATTTTATATAGGTATTGTCATATATATATTAAACTCTGTAGTTCTGGAATAAACTTACCGATATGAAGAAAGAAATTCATCCCTTTACTTTTTTCTACTTGATTTTACCAAGGCAAGAGTATTTTCTAAATCTAATTTTTTAATCTACAATATTCAACGTTATATATGACTATATATATATATAACATTTTATATTCATTTCATTATAGAATTTATCATATAGTAATCTTCTAGTTAACTTTAATTTTATATAAGTTAGTTACCTATTATAGATGAAAAAAATAATAGTTGTTATATTGTTGTTATTTTATATTAGGAATTAAAAACGAGTAATTGAATTATCTTAAAGGTGTAGTAAATTTATGACAAAATTATTTATTTATTTTTATATATTTATTATTATGATTGAAATATTGACGATTCAAAAGATTTTTTCTTTAAGTTACACTAAATATACTGGAGTTTTAACATTTTTAAGTTGCTGATTACTTTAGGGTGGGTACTAATTTATTTTTTGAAATGAAAATGTTATTATGCAATTGATCGCGTATGCAAGTTACATGTAAGGATTATTATTTTTCAAAAATTTCTTACATATAATTATTTGGCTTTTAGAAGCCTCCTTGACATCATCGTTCGAGGATTTTTAGGTAATATTATTGATAATGTTACATTTTTAGGAGGGAATCACAATTCTAGTCAAGTGCGAAGAAGCCGCGGTGCTCCTTGAGCAAAAAATCATGGAATATCGTCAAGAGACGGAGGTCCAGGCTTTGCTTAAAGACCTGGTTACGATGAAGGCAAGAATCTCAAAGCTACTGACACAAGCACGACATGGTCTAAACATCATCCAGGTAAGAAAGGTAACTTAAAGAATTTTTATTTTCTTTAAGCTCTATCATTGCACACTAATTCATTATATTTATTAGTGCATATTATTTTTGATACTAATATATTACTTAGTCCACAACAATGGCTCAGAAGTATAATGGATAAAATAGTAGCGCCCCCAGCAGACGTTGTCCTGCCCTAATAATAAATACAACATTGACAAATTGTATACTTAAACCTTCCTCAGGGATCACTTTATCTACTGGTGAAAACCCTGTGAAAATCCGTTTAATGGTTTTTGAGTTTATCGCGAATAGACAGACGCCTTTGTTTTTAAAATGTGTAATATAACGATATAAATCATCATCGTATATATTAATACGTGAAGCCTAAACTTTGTATCCCTTTTTAACGGAATTGAGCGAATGGATGAACGTGAAATTTGGCATAGTTAAAGTTTATATGGAGGAGAAGTGCAGAAAGCTATTTATTTTTCATATATATATTAATACGTGAAGCCTAAACTTTGTATCCCTTTTTAACGGAATTGGGCGAACGGATGAACGTGAAATTTGGCATAGTTAAAGTTTATATGGAGGAGAAGTGCAGAAAGTTATTTTTATATAAAATGCATTAGAAGTACATTAAATTAATTAAAATATGCATTACTCACACGAATGCTTCGATTTTACACAACATATACACACATGTAAATAAAAAAGACATTTTGAGATCTGTCAAGAAATGACTTCAAAAAAGGTTGTGAAGTAGGTTGCTATGCTCGACTGTATGTTTTACTCGTACGTTCCAATCACCCTTTTTCAATTTCCCTTTTTCAAATTCAACAATGAAATTAGCTCTAATGAAATTCAAACTTAAAAAAATCAATGAACTATGGTCGAATGTCGACCACTGGGCGCCCACTAGTATATATTAATACGTGAAGCTAAAACTTTGTACCCCTTTTTAAGAGAATTGGGGAACGGATGAACGTGAAATTTGGCATAGTTAAAGTTTATATGGAGAGGAAGTGCAGAAATATTTTTATATACAAAATGCATAACAAGCATATTAAATTAATTAAAATATACATTACTCACATTACCGCTCGAATTTTACACAACATATAAATGGAAAAGACAGATGACAGATGTCACTCTTACGTTCCAATATTTTACCTTTTCAATATTTATAACATGATTGACGTTGCACGCCAAAAACATGCCCTTTGAAATCAACTGTTCAAATTGTAGGTTAATTTTATAATAATATAATATGTAAATTCATAATTTAAATAATTATCTTTAGTAAATTTATGGAACCACTGAAATAATGATTATTCTATTAGGTTTTATTGAAAATTTTTGGTGCCCGGACTGCTTTCACTTTGCTTCATATTGTCATAGGAGTGAAGCAATATTACCAAAGTCAAAGTCAACAATTAATATGTTTATGTTTGGTATTTTTTTGTGGTGAATTCACTTGAAACGATGATTTTTTTTTTAAATGAGCCAAAAATACTTTGTAAAATCACAGTAAGAAAGTTTGTTTGATCATGAAAGTAATCCACGGCTTGGATTCTTAGTTCAACTTGATGTAACAATTATATTTATTACAGTTGATGATAAATTTTGAAGAAAAAGGAATTCATTTTCAAAAGTTAATGGTAGTATTAAAAACTTCTTTGTTTTGGATTCAGTATTTGATTCTATTGTATTTCCATTACTTTTCCAAAAAATGATACTGGGTGTATCACTGTTCCTTATAATGTACATACTACATTTAATTCGATATCATCCAGACATACCACCTACCCATGATATCGTGTAAAATTAATTGATAATTGTGTCATGAGTTGCGATTTTCGTAAAGTTATCTTTACTTACAATTTGAGAGCCTTACCACCTTATGTAACCGCTTTTAATGTTTATACAATTTAAAATAGTGGCAAATAACTGAGTAGCCATGATGAAAACCTTTGATAATAGAAGTATACCCTTTGACAAAAGAACCCGAATAAAGTTCAAACTTTAAAAAATCAATGAATTATGGTCGAATGTCGACCACTGGATGCCCACTAGTATGAATAAAACAGCAGTCTTTTATAGTCTTTAAGTTATTCGTTCATTGGTTATAAGCCAAAGTGAAGACATAACTTTCAATATCAAAAATTACTATTGGTATTTAAATCGATATTGCACATTTTCAGGACGCAAAAGTTGAAGTGTCCCGACGAGCAACAGAAATTGAAGAACAGAAAGAAAAAATCAGCAAAATTGATAAATGGTTGGAAACCATTAACAATGGTCTTCAGCAGTCCACGCAGCAAGTAGACCTCCTTACCGAGGAAGATATTATTAGATATATTGAAATTTATGAACGTTATATAAGAGAATATGAAGAGTATGAAATTATACTCAGGTCTATAACTGTGATAAGCTATGGTGAATCTAGTCAACATTTGGGATTAAAGTTAAACGCAATGCAAAAAGCGTTAGAGGAAACAAAGCATCTAGTCATTGTAGAAATAGAGAGATTGAGACAAGTACTTCTGCAAATCAGATCAGCGCCGGAAGTATTGGAAGAAGATATATGTCATACAGATAGAACAATTGATTCCACGTCAATGCCTGAGGAAGTTGCAACACCAAGAGATATTTATATAGATAAAGAAGAATTAAAAACAACAGGAAAAACACCAGAGAAAGAAGTTTCACAAGAGGAGATTTTGGAAAAAATATCTTTGCAAGAAAGTATTTTAAATGCTCCGGAAGTACAAGAAAGTGTAAAAATTCATACGATACAAGATAATAAGCCTATTCCCCAGCCAATAACAGTAACTAAGAAACCTATTTTAAGTACAGAAACTCAAACCGGCAAGAGTCTCATATCAGATGATCCATCTGTCACTGATAAGTCAGTTTTATGTCAACCCGAACTAATAACAACCCATGACGTATCAATAACTTGTGCGCTGCCTAAAGAAGTAGAAGTTCAAACGAGTGAGCCACTAACCCATGAGAAAGAAATTCTAGAAAACATCCAAGTTAGACAAGTAATATCTGATGGCCATGAAACCATCGAAATTGCTAGTAGACCTGTGCACCGAGAACAAAATGTCGATGAACATTCATTACTTGTTAAGGCAAATTACATGGATGAACATGATAGAAAAGACAGTCATTTGAATATTACTCATAGTTTACCTCAGTCCTTTGAAACAATCATGGTTGAACCAGATGAAACGACAACTGAAGTCGTCGTGGATGCAGATGGTACAAAGAGAATTATTGTCAAACGAATTAGAAAAACGCTTGTAACAACACAACAGACTTACCAGACACAAGAACAAAGGTCTCAGATACTTTCTAAGGAGGGTGTTGAAGACTCATTTTCTCAAATAACTCTGAGAGGAGATAAAGGCTCTAGTTCTACTGTCCTAGATGATGGACATTTGCAAAATATCGAATACCATACATATGGTGGTCAAGTAATTACAAAAGTGCCCGGAGGTGAAGTTACTGTAGAAGAATTTACTTCTAAACCTGAACTAATGATAACTGTAGGTGAGAAAATGAAACCAGAAGAAATATTACAATTAGCAGAGGGTGAAATCCCACCTCACGTTCAAACATCTTCATCTAGTGTCACTGCTGTAGTTCAGCAAGTTACTAAAAGAATTATTAAAACACGAAAACGTATCATTCGTAAAGTAGTAATTATTGATGGGAAAGAACATGTAACTGAAGAAGTTATAGAAGAACCCGATAATATCGAAGTATTTGAGGAACAGATACCTAGAGTATCTATAAATGTAAAAGATAGCAATGTCGAGTTTGAGGAAATATATGACTCCGATGACAAGGGTGATGATCTTCGCGATAGTTCAGACAAGGATAAATCAAAAAGTAAAAAAAGGGACGAACAGTCTAACAACGATATTCCTAAAGGAGAAAAAGAACTGTACAAGACCGCCCAGGATCCGGAATTAAATAGACTTATGGAAGAATTTATGAATAAAGAGGGTGAACACGGTTCTTCCTCACAAGTTACCAGAACCGAAAAAATTGTTCGAACTTCTCAAGATAGAGATTCATCACCTGTTAAAAAAATCACGAACAAAAGAACTGTTTATGACAAAGAAACATCTCCAATTAACACAGTAACTGTTTCCGAATCATATGAAACATTGCCAGTTGATTATTCTCAATCAACTGTTCAGGAAAGTTACTATGTTCAAGAACCTGAAGACCGACAGTTAACACTTACAAGTCATGGCACGCTTGAAACATGTTCATCTAACTCAGCAACTGTCGTTCAAAAAGTGACTAGAAAAATTACTCGAACAAAAAAACGTATCATTAAACATATACAGATTATAGATGGCAAAGAACATGTTACTGAAGAAATAATAGAAGAGCCGGAAGACGTTGAAGTCATCGAAGAAGAACCAAACGTAACTCATAGTACTCTTTCAGAAGATGTGAAAACAAAGCGATTGAGAATAATAAAACAAATTCAAATTATAGATGGGAAAGAACATATATCGGAACATATTGCTGAGGAGCCTTGTGACGAATATATTTCCGGTAAACCTGTTAGTGATGATAATAAAATTCTGCTTGATAAATTCGTTACTTCAGAACAAAACACTCGCAATAAAACGGAAATAGTTACCGTACCAGACCAAAAAGAAATTTCATCCTTAGAAGATATAAACATTTCTAAATCAAAAGAAGACAGTAAAATATCGAACATGTCTGAAGGTATAATAACGATTGTTAGAAAAACAGTAGAAATGTGTGACCCTGAAGTTATTATTTCAACAAAAGATACTGAACATCAAAAACCAAAGACAACTGTCGAAACAACTATAACAACCGCATTCAAAGGAAGTGATGAAAGCATTGCTGATGATGCTAGACCACCTCTTCCCATTGAATCTAACCAAACTGTTATATTAGAACAACCACAACAGAAAGGTGACATAGAGGATTCGAATCCAGAACGAAATGTAAAGAAAATTGAGTCACTCGATCACAAACTAAAATCTATAAGTCCTACGATTTTAAGAGAGGAAAAAGGAATTCAACCAATTGATGAACCATTTAAGACTAAAGTGACTACCCAAATCACTGATACTACTTATGATTTATCGTCAGTAACAGGAAAAGATACAAGCACTATGGATATTACTAAAAGTTTAATTGATAGTGAAATTTACCAATCTTTACGGATACCTAAAATTACTGCAATAGAAGTTACACAATCAAGCAAAACAGAAGACTGGAAAAATGATGAATACTGTGATTTACCTTTACTAGATGATAATACATACACTATGGAAACCTCTAAAGTTTCCGACATTCTCATGCAAATGATACAAGAGAATATTCAGTCAACAGAACCTGAAATAACCAATATCACTCCTACAAAGCAAGATGATTCACCTAGCAGATTAGTTACCGATGTAGATATCAATTTAGCTAAAGATGATTTGAAGACAGCAACCGCACCAGAAATTACTGATGTTCCTGAAAGTAAAGGTGAACCTAATATTCATATTACGAAGCAAAAACAAGTAACAACAACGTCTTCCAGTACTTTTGTACCATCTGAAGTAAAAGATAATACGCCTGATTCCATAGTCACAGCTGAAATCGATCTACACTTAATTAAACCAATTTCGACTGACCATACTATTCTAGCGGACGAGATAAAGTTTACGCACCCAGCAGCTCTGGAAAGTATTACTCCACTGCAAAAAGATACTGCTGTTGTTGATATCAACAAGAGCTTAATCGAGAGCGAAAGTGATCATTCAGCAATATCTAAAATACCTACTAAACTTGTGGTGAAACAAGAACAGGATCGCTTACCCGAACAGAAAACAGTTGAAATTTCTTCTGAGGATGTTACAACAGTTTCAATGAAAGACAAAGCAGAGAGCGTTGTAAAAGTGACTGAGGTTACTCCTGAAACTTTTAAGGAGAGTACTCCTATTGATGTGAATAAAAGCATAATCGAGAGTGGAATCGATTACACCACAGTACTGAAAGCACCAGCTAAATTACTTGAACAGGTTGACCAAATAACTCCAGAACCTGGCAGATCTCTCAGTCATGTTGTCAAAGCTAAACAAATACCTGACACTCATGTTACCAAAGTAGAATCAGGCACAATTGTTATCTCCAGTACTTCAGTGCCATCTCATATTAAAGACGATACGCCTGAAACTGTATCGAAATACATTGAAGAAACCGTTATTTCTAGTCTACCTGAAATATCTTCTGTTACAACTAAAAATATTTCTAAGATAACTAGAACGAGGAAGCGTGTAATTAAACATATACAGATTATAGATGGAAAAGAACATATAACCGAAGAGGTAATTGAGGAGCCAGATGATGTTGAAATCATTGAAGGTGAACCCGAAACGACATTTACTATTCAAACTGAGGGTGACTCGACAAAACGTGTTAGAATTATAAAACAAATTCAAATAATAGATGGTAAAGAATACGTTACCGAACAAGTAGTTGAAGAACCTGGTGATGAATATGTACCTGATTCCACTGTCACAACTGAAATCGATCTACACTTAAGTAAATCTACTTCCAATGACCACACTATTCAAGCGGAGGAGCCAACGCTTGCGTATCCTGCAGACCTGGAAAGTATTACTCCACTGCAAAAAGACACCACTGTTGTTGATATCAACAAGAGCTTAATCGAGAGCGAAAGTGATCATTCAGCAATATCCAAAATACCTACTAAACTTGTGGTGAAGCAAGAACGGGATCGCTTACCCGAACAGGAAACAGTTGAAATTTCTTCTGAGGATGTTACTACAGTTCCAGTGAAAGACAAAACAGAGAGTGTTGAAAAAGTGACTGAAGTTACTTCTAAAACTCTTAAGACGAGTACTCCTATTGATGTGACTAAAAGCATAATCGAGAGTGAAATTGACCACACCATAGTACTGAAAGGACCAGTTAAAGTAGTTGAACAGGTTGACCAAATAACCCCGGAACCTGAGAGATATCTCAGTGATGTTGTCACACCTAAACAAATACCTGACACTCATATTACCAAAGTAGAACCAGGAACAACTGTTATCTCCAGTACTTCAGTGCCATCTCATATTAAAGACGATACGCCTGAAACCGTATCGAAATACATTGAAGAAACCGTTATTTCTAGTCTACCTGAAATATCTTCTGTTACAACTAAAAATATTTCTAAGATAACTAGAACGAGGAAGCGTGTAATTAAACATATACAGATTATAGATGGAAAAGAACATATAACCGAAGAGGTAATTGAGGAGCCAGATGATGTTGAAATCATTGAAGGTGAACCCGAAACGACATTTACTATTCAAACTGAGGGTGACTCGACAAAACGTGTTAGAATTATAAAACAAATTCAAATAATAGATGGTAAAGAATACGTTACCGAACAAGTAGTTGAAGAACCTGGTGATGAATATGTACCTGATTCCACTGTCACAACTGAAATCGATCTACACTTAAGTAAATCTACTTCCAATGACCACACTATTCAAGCGGAGGAGCCAAAGCTTGCGTATCCTGCAGACCTGGAAAGTATTACTCCACTGCAAAAAGACACCACTGTTGTTGATATCAACAAGAGCTTAATCGAGAGCGAAAGTGATCATTCAGCAATATCCAAAATACCTACTAAACTTGTGGTGAAACAAGAACGGGATCGCTTACCCGAACAGGAAACAGTTGAAATTTCTTCTGAGGATGTTACTACAGTTCCAGTGAAAGACAAAACAGAGAGTGTTGAAAAAGTGACTGAAGTTACTTCTAAAACTCTTAAGACGAGTACTCCTATTGATGTGACTAAAAGCATAATCGAGAGTGAAATTGACCACACCATAGTACTGAAAGGACCAGTTAAAGTAGTTGAACAGGTTGACCAAATAACCCCGGAACCTGAGAGATATCTCAGTGATGTTGTCACACCTAAACAAATACCTGACACTCATATTACCAAAGTAGAACCAGGAACAACTGTTATCTCCAGTACTTCAGTGCCATCTCATATTAAAGACGATACGCCTGAAACCGTATCGAAATACATTGAAGAAACCGTTATTTCTAGTCTACCTGAAATATCTTCTGTTACAACTAAAAATATTTCTAAGATAACTAGAACGAGGAAGCGTGTAATTAAACATATACAGATTATAGATGGAAAAGAACATATAACCGAAGAGGTAATTGAGGAGCCAGATGATGTTGAAATCATTGAAGGTGAACCCGAAACGACATTTACTATTCAAACTGAGGGTGACTCGACAAAACGTGTTAGAATTATAAAACAAATTCAAATAATAGATGGTAAAGAATACGTTACCGAACAAGTAGTTGAAGAACCTGGTGATGAATATGTACCTGATTCCACTGTCACAACTGAAATCGATCTACACTTAAGTAAATCTACTTCCATTGATCACACTATTCAAGCGGAGGAGCCAAAGCTTGCGTATCCTGCAGACCTGGAAAGTATTACTCCACTGCAAAAAGACACCACTGTTGTTGATATCAACAAGAGCTTAATCGAGAGCGAAAGTGGTCATTCAGCAATATCTAAAATACCTTCTAAACTTGTGATGAATCAAGAACAGGGTTGCTTGCCCGAACAGAAAACAGTTGAAATTTCTTCTGAGCATGTTACTACAGTTCCAGTGAAAGACAAAACAGAGAGTGTTGAACAAGTGACTGAAGTTACTCCTGAAACTCTTAAGGAAAGTACTCCTATCGATGCGACTAAAAGCATAATCGAGAGTGAAATTGACCACACCATAGTACTGAAAGGACCAGTTAAATTAATTGAACAAGTTGACCAAGTTACCCCGGAACCTGAGAGATCTCGCAGTGATGTAGTTGAAGCTAAACAAATGCCTGATACTCATGTTACCCAAGTAGAACCAGAAACAACCATTCTCTCCAGTACTTCATTGCCATGTCATGTCAAAGATGATACGCCTGAAGCCATATCGAAGTATATTAACGAAACAGATATTTCTAATGAACCTGAAAAATCAAATATCCCAGTTCTGATTATCGAGCCTAAAGTGATTATTAGTCAAAAACTCACTGAAAGGGGTCCGTCACTATCATCTGTGGAGGTTGAACCATTGAAAATAGGAACAGTTTTAACTGAAAATGAATCCGCTGTAGCTCCGGAATCACCTGAGCTATCGTATATCAGACAATTCGAACCCAAAGTAGACGGTTCTTCGGAGAGTGTCAATAAACTTTTAGCAACTTTCGAACAAACTGAACAAGAAGAACTTTCAAATCAAACTACTCACACTACTCCCCGAGACTCATTAAATAAAGACAAAGATAAATATGATATTAACCTACTTCTTGAATCTGAACGCCATGATACTCATTTACGTAATTTAAAACCTGAATATAAGACACCACCTATAATTCACCCTATCGGTTTACAAGAAACTATAGATATTTCTCTGTCACTTACTAAAACAGATGTGGCTATGAAAACTGAACCAAAGGTGCAACTGGAATTTAAAGTCGAAAATTTGGAAAGTCAAGAGCCGACTATCGTTAAAAAGGATGTCGATGTTACATTGCCAAGTGAAATAAAAATAACCAAAGAAAGAATTAAAATATCCTTAGATGACAATATTCTAGAAGATAAATCTGTTATAGATTCTATAGAATCAGCCAAAGAGCGCAAAAGAAGTAAAAAGAATAAGAAATCTAAATCAGGCAGTAAAGACAGTGAACTAACAGAATTACAACAAGAGGTGTGTATTGAAAAAGAAAAGAGTATGGCAGATACTGATAGCTCATCCTTAAGTCATTATGTGGAACTACCAACTACTACACCTACTGAGTCACCAAAACCATGTGAAGATGTTCTACAAGAGATTGTAACTGGACGTGAAACGGAAATTGGAATGTCGTTTATAGAATCAGAAACACTATCAGAAGGAAAAGGTTATGAGCCAGAAGATTTGTCTTTAAGATTTACTCCTACGCCGGAAAAGAAAAAGAGACGAAAAAATCGAAAACCGCTCGAAGAAAGCGAAGAAACAGCATATCCTTCACTTAGAACGACTGATATTGAAGATACATCATTGTCGACACCAACTGAAATTGTGGAACCTTTGTGTATTAAAAAAACTAAAAAGGAGAAGAAAAAGAAAAAGCCATCCATTGAACCTGATATTACATTTGAAACTTCACAAGAGAAATCCAAAATGAAATCAGATACAGATACTAAGTCAGAAACTCCAAATGTTGGTAGCGAAATTATGGAAACTTCACCGCTGGATGAATCCTATCACACTATAAGCGAAATATCCAATATTAGCACAGTGAAAATTGTTGAAGAATGTGTGCAAAGTAGTCCCGAAATTATACAAAAGGAAGTTTCTACAACGGTAACATACCCGGTACCTGTAATAGAAGAAATCCCAACACAAGATTATTCTATTCAGACAACACCCGAACAATCTGAATCTGTAAAATTATCTACACTTCAAACATTTGATACTGAACTTCAAACTTCGCCCACACCCATCAATACAGTGGTAACCCAAACGACACCAATCGATGACAAAGATGTTTATACTCAAACCGCAGAAGAAATATCGATTCCAGTTGAGAAACTTGCAATGTCTGACACTGAGATTCAAACAAGCTGGAGAGAAACACCTGAGCAAGTAATTCAGTTCGAAGCAACAACACAGGTTATACCACATGATATATATGAGCCTGAAGAAAAGTTCTCACAAACCACTCCTGTATTGGAAGAGACTATCGAAAGTATAAGAAATATATCTGAAGGTAATATGGAAAGTAGAGAAATACAAACATCTCCTTTGCCAGAAGTACAAAAAGATGAAAAGAGTACAGAAATTGTAGTGGAAACTGTTGAAACTGATATCCAAACTGAGAAAAAAGAAATAGTAGATCAGGAAACCGCTACAAGTCCATGTAAAAATAAGGATATTACGGAAACCAGTATACAAACACACGATGTTTGTCTTGTCAGTTCTTTCACGCAGTCAAATGAGCCCGAAATTACGGAAAAAGAGGAGAAACAAGAAATTGTAAAAAAACCTTTAATTTCTGATCTGAATACGGAAATAACGCAAGTTTTAACAATTGATAGTACGCAACAAACATCACCAAGGCTAGAATTCCAAGACACGTTACTACCGAAACTGGATTTGAACAAAGCTGAAATAACTACAGTTGAAACTAGTCAGCAAACAACTCCAAGGACACCTGAGAGCGCGGATGTAATAAACAAATCTAAACCTATGAAGGAAGTTATTACAGTAGATAATACACAACAGACATCACCTAGAGAACAATTTGCATTATCACCATCCCTTTCCGAAGATTCAACTCCTATACCTGTGTTGGAACTGGAAAAGAAGGAAATTATTAGTACAGATAGTGCTCAACAGACGTCACCAAGAATTTACTCTGAAGATTCTATATCTACATCAACTGATGAACCATATGAAATTCACTTACGTGCCCAAATTTCTATTCCACAAGCTACGACTGATTTCATTGAAAGTGAACGACAATCCGAGGGAACGACGCAATCTATAATTATAGAAAAACATAAACCGAAGAAAAGGAAACCAAAGAAAAAAGTAGAACCACCATTTATGCAGTCTCTCGGAAGTCTTTCAGATCCAATAAATACTGACCTGTCGCTTTCTGATACACCGACTAGTGAAGAATTGTCCAGTAAAGATGCATTTTCTATTGACGAGGGCGTGTCGCAACTGACGAGTCCTGAATATCCAAAACAATTTATCACACAACCAAAGCTAACATACTCAGATGTGGTTCAAAGATCAAAATCAAAATCCCCATCACCAAGTAAAACTATCACACTCCCTCATAAAACAGAAAAAGAAAGACTGCTAGATGTACTTGAAAAGAGAACACATGCAGTCGCTGAATCTCAAAGGAATATTCCCGATGAAACTTTGACTGTGGCCTTATTAGAACCTTCAGTTGAAAAATCGTACAATCTTGTCGTTAGTAAAGAATTAGATGAAGTTAAGAACGCTATCGAAACAAATAATACTACGAAAACGGAAAAAAGTATAATTATTATTATTGAAACGATATCGATCTGGCTAGAAGAAATCCAATACAAGATTCAAAGAGAGACGATTAGCGGTATTAAACCAGGCGAGGAAACGGAACGTTTGAAATCATTACAAAGTTATATACAAAATCTGAAGGAAATAGTTGAGGTCACAGAGGTTAATGAAGAGATAATCACTTTAATTGAAACATTAACGCGTCAAGTGGATGCTGTTAATACTTTGAGTAAACAAAGCTCAGTTAAAGTGAAAGAAGTAGAAGAGGAATGGGATAAATTCTTGAAGGATGTTGATAACCTTGCACGAAATGTAGAACACGTGAAATCTACCCTAGATGATGTAATTCTTTCAGATATTCCTACACAGATGAAGTTAGATAAACTTGATAAATTAGAGTCGGATAATATAAAAAATTATGAAACAGTATCGAAAATGTTCAAAAGATTCCGTAGTCTAGTAGAAGCTAATGCAAAACGGGAATGTCCAATTAAACTTTATAACAGCGAAGATGATACAAAACAAGTAGAAAACGCTATTATTATAGAAAGAGACAGGATTCTGCAGCTAGCTTCTCTAGCTGAAGAATACGAACAAACCCTACAGGATTTCGGCCAAATTACGGATGTAGCTGAAGCGTTATTGGATGGAAAGATCATCGTTTCAGGCTTGGACCATTTACATGAAGAAATTCAAAAACACAGAAAATTCTTCGTTAACTTAAGCCACTGTAGAGCTATTCTCGAATCACTTGAAGACAACTTGGATAGTGAGACGAGAGCAAAATATTCCTCTTTGCACAATTCGCTTCACGATCGAGCTACCGTTATTATTGACAGAGCTGCAAGTCGTGCGCAGCAAATGACGCTCGCTGCTTCACGGTGGACATTACTGAAACAAGGAATGAAAGAGGAACAGCAATGGCTTGTCGTAGCCCAACAGAGAGTTCCAGATCTCAATAATGTAACTTCCAGGGATCATGAACAATACATAAATCTGTACCAGTCTATAAGCTTGGACGTGTCTCACCACTATGCAAAAATGCTGCGTCTTCTTTCTATTACTGAAAGCCTTCAGAAATTGATAGTTTGCTCAGGATTAGAAAATCAATGTTCTTCTGCATTAGATACCTTGCTGAAATTGCAGGAAGATGTTGACTCCAGATTAGCTAGACTTACAGCATTCCGAGAAAATTGGATAACATATGACAATCTCATCGACAGAATCGAAGGCTGGATGAAGATTGCAAACAGAGAGCTAGAATTTATTACCCCTGAGAATATTACCACAACAGGCAATCTTCGCCGATTCTGGGAACTGAAAGCTCAACACGAAGTTCACAATAATCTTAAGAATGAATCCGGAGTGCAGTTTGAGAAAGCTCTAGAAATTCTACCCGTGTCGGATGAAATGGTTCAACGTCAATTCTTCTCCAAAATCGAGGACAGATGGCATGATTTGGCTACTAGAATCGGTAACATTCATGCCAGTGCCATTCAAACCATTTCTGATCGAGATGTATCCTCGGGAGAGAAACTCAACATCCTAGAAGAAGAATTACGAGAGCTCCGTGCAGCTGTGGACGGTCTTAAAGGTGTCATAAAAAATGATGATGAACTTAATCTTTACATAGAGAGATTACAAGTAATGACTGGACGCATAGATAGGATACAGAACGAGCTTGGCCGGTTGAGTTTACTACCGACAGCTGAATCGGAACGCTTGGGAGCATTGCTTACACAATCAGGAATATTAGAAGATCAGATATCTGAAGAATTAGAACGTAGCATGTTGTTGAAGGAGAAAATCGTTCAGGTGCAAGCGGGCATAGCGAGGTGCCAGAAGAGCCAACGTCGTGCCAGACTTACTCTAGAAGAATGCGAAGCCGCCGAGCGTCTTGGCAGCGATGTAGTTGAAAGAGCATCCGAGACCTGTAACAAACTGATCGATGATCTCGCTTCTCAATGGAGAGATATTTTGGCGTTGAGACAGGCATTGCATACATTACCAACAAGTTTACGAGTCTGTATGTCACCAACAAGCGTGGAAAGGGATATCTCAGCTTTACAGGTAATGGTACTACAATAAAATGATTTTTTGTTTGTTCTAACAAATTATTATAGGTAAATTAAATTCAGTTCTATTATTGGTTAGGTGATGTCATTTGAATAACAAAAAAAAGGATGTAACAATTTATATTCTTTTAATATTTCTATGTAATTTTAACGTCGACGTATTGTTTCTATTATTTCAAACTTTTTACACTTACTTTATTAAATATTTGTACAGGAAACACACGCAGAGCTGGAAGCGGCTTGCAATGAACTGAGCGGTCGACTCCGCGCCAAGGTGCAGTTATGGAGGCGGTTCGAAAGACAGCTCGAACTTGTCCAAGGCGCAGTCCGGGAGGCCGACTACATGGTCGAGCTACTCACAGTGCAAGGGCAAGTCGACTACGACCGCTTGCTAAAAGCCACAGAAAAATTGGAGGTATGAAGTATTTGCATCTTTTCAACTAATAACTTGTAAAAAATAGGGTTTTGCTCTCGGCTTTCATTGTGTCAATAATTACAGTGTAGTTGGTATCTCTATATCCCATGCAAATGGTGATGAAACAGTCGGCGTGACTCTTTTTAATTTTTTGTAATTAACATATTGTATGAATATTGTGATAAATTGCCGATTACTTATTAGTTGCTATTGTTTTTAACTCTGATTGACACAAAACAATACTGTACTGCTAAAACAATAAGAAGCAACAGTTATTTTAGTAAGCCATGAATCATTTCTTTGATGACCCCGTTTAACTGGTAGGTGTAAACCTAAATCAAATTGTATCGATGTGCAGACGATAACTGTGGTTTTTTACGCAGACACTAAGCGAGTCACTGACCCGGCGTAGCGGCGAGCTGGTGGGCGAGCTGAAGGATGCTGCTGCTCCACTGGCGGCTTCCACCGAGCCAGCAGTCTCTGCGCAGCTGAAACGAGACCTCGATGACGCAGCCGCTGCGTATGAGCACACCTGCGCAAACCTTACACAACTCTGTGATAAGTAAGTTTTGCGATAAGTCTGTATGTAATGTGATAAGTAGATAGGTTTTGCGATAAATAATTTGCTATTTCTCACATTGCGATTAGGTATGATATAATGAGGTTTCGTCTTCTTTTTCCCTTATCCTTCCTAAGTAGGGTCGGTACAAAATATTTGTCATGCTGTGATATATGATTTAGCTTGAGATTATTTTGTTGTACCACTATATGTTTATGGTTATTATATATAGTTACGAAGTCTGATAGGATCTTTTAGCTTTACAATTTTTCTGTAGGCTTTAGCTTTAGTAGCCTATTTATAGTATGATATAAAGTGGTTTCTCGAGAAGAATTTCGAAAGATATCACAATTTTCAGGAGAGATTTTCTTGTATTCATTGGCATTGTATGTTTTTAGTTATTGATTGGTACTGGTATTGTATTGTGTGAGCTTTGAAGGCACACCAGGGAACTCCTCGAAATCGAAAAAGAGTTGTGTAGTGAATAGTGATTGAGAATGGTATATTTATAACAAATCAAATTTAACTGAATAACTATGGTCAATAATGTTTCGGTGTATTTCTGTAGAGTATATATTTTTCAGGTAGTTTTAATTTTTATAGTTATGTGTTCTCGGTTCTCATAGGAGAATAGTATAGCTGTGGTATTCACATAGAATCAATTTTAGAAGACGTTAAAACTAGCTAGATTATTACTGCCTTTGTCGAGTAAATACTAATATTACGTGTCTTGCGATAATTTAAGTGTTCTAACAAGGAGCGTTACAACTTTCCAAGGAGTTTGCTTTGGTAGCTTAGAAACAGAGAACGCTCTGTGATATTATTTTTTATCGAATTCACTTGCGCACAATAACCGAACCTAAAATGTCACCAATATTACAAAGTATAAAGTAAAATAACATAAATGGATAAAGCGTAAAATCCACTAGATGATATACTAAGCTCCCACCAAATAACAGGGATAAAAGTTAAGTGGAGCATTGTTTGAACAGATACCATAAGGCTGTGGACCTATGGAAGAGGTACAAGGACGCGGCGGCCGCGGTGCGCGCCTTCGCAGAGTTCCAGGAGGGACAGATACACGCGCTACGTCCCGACGACGCGCACAATGCCGCTCAGGTGAGTGTCGCTTCTAGATTATTTAGGTCTATTGGTTTTTGTTTTAAATTGTTTATTTTATTTTAAATCATTTTAACACCGTATTATACATTCGTATGCTTACTTTTTCAAGGTATCGGTGTTTAAGGAAACATTGATCTTTGTTATAGCGAAGTCGTTATTGTTTTTTTTTATTCAATTATATAGGCAAATTAAAGCGACTCGTCCCGGTGCAATGTGGCGTCATAATTTTCTAATTGGCTTACATGGACTTTTTAGCACTTTAATATTTACAGTTTAAAAGTTATAGACGCGTTGTATGTAAAACACACAAACATTTTTTTTTAATTAAGCGATTGTTGTTGAAATCTGTGATATCTTCTAAAATATTTATTGATATAATATGGTAGCGGTCAAATTTAATCAATATTAAATAACTAAAATATATAAGTAAGTAGATAAGAATAATATATCGATCAGAATATAGACGCAAAGACCCTATTATTCTTTAATAACATGTAAAAAAAAATGACTTTCTTAAAAATAATATATACAATTCTTATATATATATAAACCTATACATAAATTAATTTGATATACCAAAAAGTTTCCAAAATTGTATATTACATTTAAGAAAAGATAAAAATCGGTCATGTGTTTTCTAAAAAATATCACAAACAAATTTGGGGAAGATATTTAGATACCTTCCTTTTTAAAATCGGTCAAGAATAAGATCTTATATAAGAATTAAATAAAAACAAAATTATATACTCACAAAGCCATTTGTTATTCTATTTAAAATAGTAAAGTCGGCACTATTAACAAAACACTTGTAAACACCTAGTAAAAAACGGTTTCATGATGCCGTCAGACCAAATCCCGGCTCGCTACCGAAAGAGGCAATGAACCACGATCTAGCAAATAAAAAAAAATCTAAAAAACAAACTGAAATTCGCTATGAGAGTACACACGTCCGTCTTAACGGTGTTATTTCGCTTCACATAAACGTTTTATACAAAAAAAAACACACGATTTGTCGAAATAATCGGGCTCTGAACTCGTTTACATTATTTCTATCTTTTCTATGTAATGGAAGCGGCGTACATATTTAAGCTTATGTAATATGAAAATATCTTACTTAACTTGACCGGTTTTTACAACCTCACTAAACCTTATGATAGTGTTTGATTCTACAATAAACTTCCTAGAGGCTTTACCGATTTACCGGCTTATGTAATATGAAAATATCTTACGGATAACTTCAACCTTACTAAACCTTATGATAGTGTTAGATTCTACAATAAACTTCCTAGGGGCTTTACCGATTTACCGGCTTCTGTAATATGAAAATATCTTACTTACCGATATCTTGATCGGTTTTTACAACCTCAGTGAAGTTGATGATAGTGTTAGATTTTACAATAAACATCCTAATGGCATTACCGATTTACCGGAAAATCTATTCATTGACCTTGTAAAGTAAGTTTTATTTTAGAAGGGCATTGTGGTGTTCATGACTATATGAATTACTAGCGGTCATCTCCTACTTCATCTGTGTTATGTCTATTTATAAACTACTAGCTTCTGCTCACGGCTTCTCTCGCTTTATTGTATCTCTCGGAATCGGTACTTTCTTCTATATGAAAAGTCTCATAATGTCCTTTTCTGTACTCCGGAGATACCAAAGTTTCATGGTAACAAACAAACAATTCACATTCGCAATTATAATACTAATAAGATTAATAAATATGTGTTATTTTATTGTATAATCTATATTAGAGTATATCTAGAGTCTTAGCAAAATTGGTTCAATCTTCATAAGCGAAACATAAATTCACCGTCACATACTTTGTCAAAGTGACTCCTCTACAATCACTAGCTAATATATATACATATAATAAGGAAGTAAATCTAACATGTCTGTACGTTGCAGGTGTCGTAATAGAATATGTTAAATCATTTAAAAAATGACAATATATGATAGATGTCTGTCTATTTGTATGAACACGCATCAATGCTAAAATATTGTGTTGATTATGAAAACCTCTGTAAGAAAATCACAAAGCATGTCTTCGAGTAACGTTTAGTCTTTGTTTCATTAAATTCGGTTCGGACTATCAAAAGTTATTGTACTTTTAATGACGACGCGACTTAAGTACGAGAGATGATTAGATAAGTAAAAGGACTTAATACATTCAGATGACTTTATTAATAGCTCTTTTTACGTTCGGTTTCACGCGGACGAAGTCGCGAGCAGAGCTAGTAATAATATAAATACATTGTCATCATAAATTATAATAATGTTCAATAAGAATTATTATTTTACATTCCACTTTATTAGTTGTTGCTTTTTAACTCATAACTATATTGACCTATAGATGTTATAGACACACGCTCGTTATATATTCAATTAATTTAATGACATTATAGATCACATTAGCGCGAATTACTTCGCTGTCAGTGCGTTCAGGGTGAGCGGTGAGTCACGCACCGCGCCTCGCAGAACGCGGTCGATGATCCGTCGCCGGTCACTGCATTAAAAACTTTTAAAACATTGTTCATAATAAAAAATACGTTTTACGTAATTAAATTACTAGTACAGTCTATAAGTGACCTTTTAACCTGATTAATATAACCTTAAAATTAAAATAAAACCACAGATAATATTTATAGCATTCAATATGAATACGTGATAGTGTTACAATATCAATACATAAAAAACCTCGACGTAAAATACTTTTTTGTATAAAAAAGGTCAATCGAAAGTGTTTTTCCAAAAATGATAAAAATAACTTAATATTTTGCAAACTAGGCACGGGTATTATATACGTATGACGTCAGATGCAATAATAATCATAGCAAACAGCATACCTATATGGAGACTACCAATTTCGTGGGAGTCGATTGAATTGCCTGCCTACATTGATTATCATATGGTTCTATCAGTAACTACTATGCATTCAGTAAACAAGTAATTTAATATTAAAACTGCATCCACAGTTTTGAATGGTCGAGTCGAAATGTAAATGTTCAGTAATTGCTGGAGCTACTCACACTGACATGATCCTAATAAAGCGTGAACGAAACAGATATACTAATATGCCCGTGTACTACTTATATTTATAATAAATATTAATCTCGAATAAAATGAAATAGTTAAATTATATTAAAGTGTTTGATCGCTTTAGGTGTTCATTTTAATATGAGCCCGAACTTTCAATGAACGGAGACATCGTGATGAAATCAACACCGTATTAATATATTTTCTAAAGCACTTCCGTTGATATCTAAAAACCGGGTTTTTATAATATATCAATGCGCACTTGACATTTTTTTGGTTCGGCAACATGATTGTGTGATGCTAACAAATATTCGCACTGAGTACTGACAGTAATCTTTGTCATACTGACCTTTGATTGCCACGGGATAAACAACTGTTTTATGATTTTAAAATAGATCGCGTATCTAATGTAAACGACTATAAATGATAATGTTTTTAACTATACTTGTAATTACTTGTCATCTAATGTAGACTTGCAGATTCTTATCAGAATGTTTTTGCAATAAAGCCGAAATTTTAGTGAAACTGCAATTTTAGGCTCAGAATGGAACCTTTTTGACGGCATAGATATAGTTTATATTTGTTTATTAATATTGGTCAATTAATTGTTCATTTTCAAATTGCAAATTGTCAATTTTTAAGATTGAACAGTCGGCAATACTGAGAACAATAGAAAAACTAGGCTTAAAAAATATATATACGATTGGCTTCATAAAAAATTGACAGCCATAACGTGTCCCGTTTGTCAAACAATATTAAAGCTAATAGTTTTCCCGTTATGTATCCTTTTTAGGCGTTAATTAATGTTTGAACACGATCTCGCTGTGTGATCGTGTATGTAGGAAAATTTATTTAATCTGATTGCTTTAATGAAGTTGTATATATATTATTTTGTATATATAACAAAACAATTAGTTTAATTAAGACAAAAATACTTTTAGGACTGTGAATCCTGCTGTATGTATCTATATCGATATGGCGCCTGTACTAAACTCTCCTAATAATGCTTCTCTTGCTAAAATTGCACATTTCGTTTATAATCTACTCGTTAATATTTGAATGTGTCTAGCATTGATCTTCGACATTGGCTGATAGTGTATTGATATATGCGAAGATAAACCGAATCAGCTCCTTTTCCTTCGTTGTTTGTTGTTGTTGTTGTTTGTCGCATCATGACATGTTAGTAAGCGAAACCGATCGTATTGCGCTTGCGCGGCTTGTATCAGACTAGTGACGCGTAGTATAGGGACCTGTGTACAACTAATATTGACAATTTGTATTGAGAATATGCAGCCTATCACATATTAATTATAAACTATTTAAGACGTATATTATTATTTATCGAAGTGCAAATAGATGCGAAAACCAGACTAATGAGAATAATTTCAATTTACTAATTGAAGTTTAAATAATTCTCACTATAATTAATTCAAAACAGAACAGTTATTGTATTGAGTTTTCACTTGTATTGGCAGTCCTTATGACTGTTTTGATTTTTTTGTTAGTTTTTAAAACAGAACAATTATTGTATTGAGTTTTCACTTGTATTGGCAGTCCTTATGACTGCCTTGATTTTTTTGTTAGTGTTTTTGTTTGTTAATTTTTTGTTTTGTTTGCTGCCGGGCTTCAGTGTTATCGATAAGAAATTTGAAATTTGGCCGCCTTTTCGCTATTCGTCATAATGGTCGGTCTTTGCGTCTACATTCTACAATATTTGTACAATATTCAGTAGCGATTTTGCCATTAAAAAAAAACTGTAATAAATATGTACAATATTGCTTATATAATAACACGCGAAGAGAAACTTTTTTAACAATTATGGTTGAATTTCGACCACCAGACGACCACTATAATAGTTTTTTGCATAGAGTAACAAACCTGCGCGTTGTAAGTGTAAGCGGTTTCACAATTCTATGGATTTTTGTTTTTTTTTATAACATGCATGGCCAGTATGTTTACATTTCGTCTTTATTTTTCTTTCACTTATAGTGTTGCTACGTACAATTTTCTTTTCTATTGTAATTTTCATGAAATATCCGTGTCATAGTTATTTTAATACCTTTGTAGGATATTTGATATTAGCAAAGTATGATTGTTTGCAAAGTAACGTCTACTATAATATTTATGCTTAAGTATATGTTTTTAATATAATATTTATATTAAAATATTATACTTTATAACGATACAAAATTTCACTTTAAAGCTGCAAATAATAAATTTTTCGTTTTTCCTCGTTAAACTAAGTTAGGATCTGGAACGAATCATCGGATAACTAAGCCGCTACGCCTGTAATCCGTAAAATAAGTTACCCGTTAGTGTAGCTTCGGTTCTTAAACGGATATTATTAAATTTTCTTGTAATTATTAGTTTTTGACTATATCAGCCTCCCACGGTGAACTCTGAAGTTCGATCTCAGATATAAGTCAATAATGTTTTAAATATACAATCACTAGCTTACATACGTAGATTACTTATTGAAACTCTGAGTGTGGAAATATTGCCCGTTTTATTTCTTGAGGTTAGTATTTCTACTTACTGTTGGTTCCTATTTTTGTTTGAGGATCATATATTTAACTATAAATATTAGCAAACGTAAGTATAGTTACTTAATTTAGTTATCAAGTATTATGAAAGTTATCCAAACAATACTTTCTCAGTGAAGTTTTATTGTTAATTTCAAAACTGATAACACGTAGTAGTTTATTATGATAACTTTGTGAATAATTTAATGAAATTGCTCGATGTACATAATGCATTTCGTGATAACAAAGATAACACGTCGGCGATCGCACGGCAGTCGCTCCGCTGGCGTTCTGCCGCGAGGTCGTCCACCCTCGAACAAATTCGCGAAAACAAACGAAAAACACGAAACCAAACTCGAATAATACGCCAAAAAAATTCGAATATTTTATTTATTTATTAATAATAACACAATTATTTACTTATATTTATACAATATCCAATCGAAATCTAATAAAATATAGTTACCAGTCGAAAACGTAAACGAAATAAGTGGTTGGCTTTATGCGCGATTTCCTTTATTCATTAAATGATAAAACGTGGAACTGCATACTGTGTTTGACCTTGGAACGCGACCGTGACTTGCATGTAAGCAAATGGGGTGTTCCAAATTTGCAATTTTGACATTCCTATTCGAGTCAAATTGAAACGAGAAGCTCGGGCGGTCGGTTCAGGATTTCTTAATAGATATTCACAGCATGCCTTCTTGATTATTAAATCATAAGTTTGTTACAAAAAAAAAAAATTGTAAGGTGGTTTGTGAAAAATTACTAACCTAAAGCGACTCGCGTCGTGTGACAAACATTAGTGGCGTGTCCTTGTCAGATGTGTGATATGATTTTGTTTTTATTGAGCTGAAGTGATAAGGAATATGTGTCAACGTTTTTAGAATGTGATTTATTACATAAAAATGTCACTTCAAGAGGTGAGTGGTTTCTATAAATCTGGGTTAAGGAGGATAGTCTGAAAAAGATCTCGTAATTGACGGATACCAAGGTCGAATGATTATTCAACTAAACTCATTGTTGTTTTTTTTATTTTTCGCAGACAAAAGCAACGTCCCACATGTAACGTTATAAAAGCAAAGTTAGGTATAATCTGTGTAAATAGTAAGCGATGGTGAGATCACCAATGGTTAGGTCATGCCAGTTTTAATGTATGTACCGCGTTTGCGAGAAATTTTATGAATTTACATTCAATATAAACATAATAGGTTGTTTCGTGGTGGGCATTATTTGTGAAGGTGAAAATTATGTCTATCTAACCATTTCTCTTTTCTGTGTCATTTGAAATTATTGTACTTGCATACTTGAAGATATATATAATTTAATATATAACTAGCTCGTGGCATCGACTCTGAAAATGGTGGTTTGTTTTGTATTATTTTAATTGTAACTTTGAATAATAGATATTACGTATAACATTTTTATGGATTTTAAGTTATTTCTGTTAACTTTTATTGTTACTGCTGAACTGTAGAAAAACACGATGCTTTATATCTCATAGGTATAATACTCTGTAAACTACTCTCTGTAAAGGTCTCCTGAAAATCAGTTCATCCATTTCGGAGACCGATTAGGATAAATAAAACATATGAAATTACCTACACTTCATTTTATATAGGGGATACATTTTTGATAGCAAAGCCAAGGATATATCAAGGTATACCTAATCAAATTACGTAAAGTTGATATGTCGTTTGTGATAATTGGGTATTCATTAAAAAAATAATAGAATACTTAACAATTGATTATTTTCTCACATCGTGAAGGTCGAAGATTTTTCTCGCGCTATTTTTTTTTT
>MU160947.1:0-32860 GCA_015888305.1 Antheraea pernyi
CATAATAGTAACGGTTTAATAGATTTTAATAAAATTCGATTATTTGCATTAATGCACTTTAATTTACTCTCAGTAAAGAAGTAAATAATAACTACATAATGTCTCTATACAATCCAAGAGTATTACCGTCACAGATTTTTATACGCGGATAGCCGCTAAAATAACGTTTAGTTGTGAATCATACAACAAAAACTTCTAGATTATACTGTGACTTATCCAGAATTTTGTTGATCCGTATCGCTACAACACGATCTTCAATATAATATTTATGTTGGTCACGATCTAGATAGGTACAAATGCCCTAGGCGACCGGTCCGCTATCGCTATTTGCTCATTTGTTATTCAGTGAGTTGTACATGATGTGGTATGATCAAAATCATGGAATACCTAACCAGAGGACTCTGACGTCTCGTTTTATTGAAAAGAAATTATAATAGAGGTTGTAAATTCGTAATTCCATAGTGAATTGTATAACTAATATATTAGTATTTGTATGTACTATGCGTTTCAGATAACAAGATAACTGTCAAACTGCTATGTTGCTTGGTATTTCGCATGCAATTTCAATAAAACTGTACGATCAGAAAAAGGATAATATCTGCAAATAATGCTGTATATCACGTGGCTATACATTTACAAAAAAGGTTTCTATTTTTTAAAGCCTCAGTATTATTCGGAAACGTAGCAAGAGATAGAAAGTCTACTTGACATAAAATGATTGTTTCTTGTTAATAGTACTATGAATCTAGACGAACCATCTTAATCTAAAATTAAATAATAAAATATATTTTTTAAGTATGTATAAATATATAATGATAAAGTAG
The DNA here is from genome assembly GCA_015888305.1 of Antheraea pernyi. Taxonomy (NCBI): domain Eukaryota; kingdom Metazoa; phylum Arthropoda; class Insecta; order Lepidoptera; family Saturniidae; genus Antheraea; species Antheraea pernyi. Next base: position 825 of record MU160947.1, read on the forward strand.
TTCAATTTGATTTTAATAGCTGTGTGTCAATCGATTATTTTTCTTCAATTTCAAAATACTAGTGGGCGGTCAGTGGTCGACATTCCACCATAGAGTTCATTGATTTTTTTAAGTTTGAATTTTATTAGGGTTAATATCATTGTTGAATGTAGAATGAAAAAGGGTAATTGGACCATAAGAGTAAAATAATACATACAGTCGAGCATAGCAACCTCCTTCAAAACCTTTTTTGAAGTCCTTTATTGACAGATGTCAAATGTTTTATTTTATTTACATGTGTGTATATGTTATGTAAAATTGAAGCAGTAGTGTGAGTAATGCATATTTTAATTAATTTAAAGTACTTCTAATACATCTATATTATAATAAAACTGTAGCAAGGTCAAATCTGTACATTAAATATTTTTTGAAAATTTTGATCGGGGTAGGCTTTGTTATCGATATAGAAGCCAAAACTAACCCTTTTAAAATTTTTGTCTGTCTGTCTGTCTGTCTGTCCCTGTGAACGCGCATCACTCGGAAAGTACTGAACCGATTTTGACGAAACTTGGCACAGTGATAACTAATGTTACGAGATTACATTTAGGATACTTTTTGTCCCATAAAACGCAATGGATTCTCCAGGATCTGCCTGTTTGTCTATACCTTTAAACACGAATCACTCTGAAAGTACTGAACCAATTTAGATGAAATTTGGCACAGTTATAACCAATATCACAAGGTTACATCTAGGATACTTTTTATCTTATAAAACGCAAGGGATTCTCCAGGATAACGGACGAAAGTAAAAAAAATGTAGTTCATGATATTCTTGACGAATTTTGGTAAATTTTCTTTGTGCTATATATAGCAGACAGATTAGCTAAAAAATTAAGCTATATTTCCATATGCTACTTAAAAAAAAATACCAAAAAAAAACGACCACCGTGATTCGAACCGTCGGCTCCGTCGAAACATATAAAGCCCCGTACGTTACAACTGAGCTACGCCTACATGACATTTCTGTACGTAATTATCGACCACGTATGAAACATTTATGTAGACGAAACTGTCACTTATGTTGTTACATTTATTTCATTGTATAAAAAAATGTTTGCTAAACAAAGGTGACAAGATTTATTTATTTATCTATACTATAATAAAACTGTAACAAAGCCAAATCTGTACATTACAAGGTTACATTTAGGATACTTTTTGACCCATAAAACGCAAGGGGTTCTCCAGGATAACGAAAGAAAAGAAATTAGTTAATGTAACTAGACTTTTTTGCGACACCTTAGTATAAGAGCCAGCAACGTTGGAAGAACGAGAATTTGAGAAAAGTTGGTTCTTTAATATGAAGATATATTATGCCCTTCCAAACACGATTCAGGATACCTGGTAGCCGGTTAACGTTGTATTTTTTAATGCGAATTACACCTTTACAGATCAACATTTTGATTTATAAATAATTTAAGGAACATTTTTTGTCAGTAACTTTTATAAGTTTAACGTTTATACGTTATTAAAAACATGAATTTTTCACTGCCAGACAATTTTGTTATTGACAATAATGTGCCTGGTGATATTCTTTATAAACAAAATAATTCATTTCAAACCATTTTATTTTTTCCCTTGCAAAGAACATATTTCATTTTGTTAACCAGGCTCTTCCACAATTATGGCTATCTTTATTATACAGCCAGTGTTGCGCTAAGCTAGAGTTATAACTAAGTTATTCTATACATAGGTTTTGGTAGGGGGTAGAGCCACGCTGAAGCTATTACTGGTTTCAGGATGAATGGGTCGGCTCGCCCGGGGTAGTACCACCCTCTAACAAAAAGCCGACGGGAAGTAACAATGCTTGCATTAGTGCGTTTCGTTCGATTAGTGAGAGCACCGGAGAGGCCCACCTCTCTTCCCCTTCCTCCTCTCCCCTTCCGCTTCCTCCCCCTCCAACACAGGTTGGCAAGGCACTTACGACTCTCCTGGTGTTGCAAGTGTCTATGGACGGTAGTTATTACTTAACACCAGGTGACCCACCTGTCCGTTTGCCTCCTATGACATAAAAAAATACATTATATTTTTAATTTACCCTTTTTTATGTTGAAATAAAATAATATTAAAAAAAAGTGTGTGTGTGTACTTATGTACACGCATTAGAAGTTATACTTCTTTGGCGTAACAAGTAAAAATCTTTTCAAAAATTTTATCTTGCGCCTTATTCTACGTTTGTAGAAAAAACGACACTAACAATAAAAAAAAGGTATTTAATACAATGAAAGTTTTAATATAAAGAAATACAAACAACAAATACAAAGAAACAAAATGTTGACTATAGCTAACTTCAGGGTGTCGGTTTTTCGTGACGGTGTGTGCGCGCAACGTAAAAATTTACTCTCATCATTTTTTTGTTACGGTGTGCGCGTTCATCGTAAAAATTTACTCTCATCATTTTTCCCTAACGCGCCAAAAGAAATATAACTTCAATAAAATTACAGATATCTTAACATGGTTTGAACATACTTCTTTATTTACAAAAAATTGCATCGGGCACATTATTGTTAATATCAAAAATGTCTGGCAATAATAAATTCACGTTTTAGTAGCGTTTAAAAGTTAGTGAAAAACAAAACATTCTAAAATTATATAAAGTTCAATATTTTTGCCTGTAAAGGTTTACCGGCAGCCAATTCGCTGTCGAAACCGTTGCCTAGCTCTTAGACAAATAGTCACAGGCAAGTGACAGATGACACATGTTGCTCATATCTTTTTAATATTTATGTTTTTCTTTAATACAATGTAGTGTGAAAAAGTTTTAATACAAGTTGAAAATAGTTATGATGTCATTCAGTGTTTAATTTATCATTATTTATTTTATGAATATATTTTAACGTTTAAATTACAATTTAACTCTATCAACTTGATATTTTATAATGTAAACTATACTGAGCGTATAGTAAACGCCTACAAAAAAGGGAAAGGAACTACGTTCCAACTGGAGGTCCATGGACCTCTCAAGCTTTTTTTACATTACTGCCAATATACGTAGGTTAGTTTTTATTTTAATTGAACCCGGTAGATGATGTTACGAACGGGTTGTAGGCTTATTGGGACAGAAGTTACTGGGACAACGTACTGGGAAGACATTTATCCGCAATATATGTAGGTTATTTGTTATCTTAATTGGACCTGGTAGGTGATGCTGCGAACGGGTTCAAAGCATATTTTAAAATATTTCTCACATACCAACTGGGTATATGTTTGAGTGAGTCCCTGGATATTTGGGATTCACAATTTGAAACAGTAGGTATCGCTGCAATCGGGTTTTGAGATGTATTTAGATTTTTCGCGTTTAAAAGTACAATCGAAACCGGTAATAACCGATTTGGTGCAGACGAAGTCGCACGGGTCAGCTAATTTTATATAAAATAAATAGGTTTCTGCACTTCTCCTCCATATAAACTTTAACTATGCCAAATTTCACGTTCATCCGTTCGCCCAATTCCGTGAAAAAGGGATACAAAGTTTAGGCTTCACGTATTAATATATATGATGATACTTTTTCCACACCATTGACTATGCTATATGTACCATACTTCAATAAATCGAAAATTAATTCATAATGACCTGCTTATAAAGACTCACAACTGACGTAATATAAATACATTCCAAAAAAAAAATGTGCAATGAATAAATAGTCTTTGAAAAATAATAAAACACAATAATTTTAAAAATATTAAGTTTAAAAACGTATTGCCGTGGTATTTCGACCACTACACATGTACAAGTGAATATCTGAGAATAAGATAATTTAGATTTTAATAATTAGAATTACTAATTTTCAGCTCTTAATGATTTTATATTTTCTTGCCGGCAGTATAATTTTAGTAAATAACCAGTGAAGTTGGCACGACCGTGTTTATCTTCTCATTTGAAACTCGTTATAATCACGCTTCTTGTATTTTGCGACAAGGGGCAGGGAAGGTAACGTACGTATATGCCTACAAGATCCTAACAGTAAAAGTTATTTTAATTCGCAGTCTACTGCTTACAGATCAGTCAAAACATTGTCACTATACTATATCGTTAAAGAAACAATGAATGAAGCTCTTATAAATGTCAGCTAAAACTCTATTTTTTTCCTTTCATGAGTTATGATTGATGTCAACAGCGAGTTATGAAAGTGAGCTAAGAAAAAATAACTCCGAAAAACTTTTTAGAGGAAGTTTGTAATTTACCTCGGCTCAATAGTGTGGCGTGAAAACTATTTTGAAGCGAAAAAAGGGTGGTAAATTAACTGCCTACCGTTTTTTTTACTTGAAAAGTTCCTGCGAAAAAAAGAAAATCTTTTTTTCACTATTATACATGTTTCAAAGGTCAAAAGTCGGCTTTCTCGAACACTTTGGTTCAACGATGTTATATTACAGAGGCCCAATGTAGTTTTATAAAATAGGCTACGTTGAGGAATATTTTTGTTAAAAAAGTTTAAATATTTGAGGAAAAATAGTCGCCGTTTTGTGTAAGATGCAGAGTTATTGATAATATCCACGCCACTGTTGGAATTTAATTAAAATGTAAATTTTGATAAGCTAGATGTAATATGTTCCATAACATTTTAATAAAACTGTCTGATAAAGCTGTTAAATGACACGTTAAATTTATGAAAAATAATTTTATGATAGATGATGTACGAAAGGTTTTAACTATAACGTAGTAGAAGTGGTATGATTATTGTGAGAAATATCCAAATAAAATAAAAATTGAGAGCGCCGAATAAAATATCTTCCCTCCCCCTCGCCCCTTCCCCACTCTCCCTCCCCCAAACATGCCAACGCCAACGCGCTTGCTACTCTTCTAGTGTTATCACTTAACATCAGGTGACCCACATGTTAGTTTGCCTCCTATGACATAATATATATCAAAATCGTCAAATTACTTTAATGACATTTTCTTTATCGCACAAATTATACAATAAATCACGTTAAAGATGAATTACCTATCGATTAACGTGTATTAGTTCAATGTTATGTTTTTAATTAGCCCCAAAAACAATATCAAAGGTTAACGTATTAGTTGGAATAACTTTTGTATTTTGGTCGATCTGATTTGATATAACTATCAATTGATCTGTTTTCCTATTGTTGGCTTCATTTAAATTAGAAAACTACAAAATTGGTTCTGGTTATTGAATATCTAACAGCCTATGACAAAAACATTGTTTTATTTTTAATGGTAATTATTGGAGTGAAACTTCTTTAGACGTGATGAGGGTCAAATTTTAAGGTCAAAATTGAGGAAATTTTTCAACAAAACGCGTATAGTGAAAATAATACAGAAAATAGAAACCTATTTCGCCAGAGAGAAGAAATTAAAGAGCTATGCAATGAAAACACAATGCTGAGAAACATAGATGAGCGCAATAGAACAAGAAAAAAAAGTACGTGTATACACCCGTGAAATCAGTTATTCTCTTGTCACAGACATTTACTTGAACACGCTCTTTCTATAGGATTATTAGTTATTTACCTTGTGCGTTCAGTTCCGTTGCTGCTTTAGCTAAATCTCTTGTCGCTACTCCAGAAGAACAACTCGGCCGCCATCCTGCTGGTGGTTGTCCACTCGACGACCTCTTATTAGAACCACCAGAGCAATATCCCGAGCTCGCCGTATCACAGCTAACATTCACTGACTTTCTCGGACTTGCCTCTTTGCTTGGACATATGTCACCTAAGGCCATAACAACTTCTCCAAATTCTGTTTCTTCGGGACCAACCTCAGTAAAGGTAGAATAGTTTGGACTTATATCAGATGGCCTCCTATCCGGGTGTAAATAGTGGGAATGATGGGCTGCATGTGATGTGTGTTTTATATGAACGGAATTAAGGAGTATATTTGAAGATGTTCTAGTCAAAGCCTCCCTCTGCCTTATTGCTTCACGGAATATTCTACAGTACATCGAAATCATCACCAAACTCGGTATCCAAAACGATACACTTGAAGAAACGATCGCATAGACCATGTTAACTTTGAATTCGCATACGTCAGGATGGACTTTTCTGTATTGTCGGTGTTGCTCTGTTGTGTACCAACCCATGAAAATGGGTACGAAACTAATAAATGCTGGCCATAACCAGACATTAGCCAGCATAAAGCAGACTGTTTTGTGTGTCATGGTAACTGGATATTCTAAAGGTCGGACGATAGCGTAATACCTGTCGACTGATATACAGCACAGATGGAGAATGGAGGCGCTGGAGAAATAAACATCTAATGAATTAAATATATCACAGACTAAAGGACCGAAAAGCCAGGTATCAGTCAGTTCTGAGCTGGCGTTGAAGGTCATCGCGCATAGAGCGACGAGCATGTCGGCGACAGCAAGACTGACCACGTAATAATTGGTGAGAACCCGAAGCTTTCGATGTCTGTGGACTGAGATGATGACGAGAGCGTTTCCGAATAATGCACCGAGTATAATAGAGACGAAGATGAGGCCTTTGAGGATGAGGATGACGGTGTGTTGCCAGTGGTGTTCGGGCGCGGCAGGGGACGCCAGCGTTGAGTGAAGCTCGTGGAGAAACGCTGGCTCCGTACCGCGCCCCCGTGCTTCTACCTCGCTCCGGAAAGTGCCATCTGTTGACAAGATAAAATGGGTTTATTTCAAGGTTATTTTCATCCCGTTTCCGTACTTGCTTGACATCTGGTTATCTTAAATGAAATATTTGGTAATTTTATTTGTATAAGTAGCAAGGAGAATTACAGTACTTCATGTAAAGTGGACACTACAAGCTGTAAAATGCAATCTTAACTCTAATAAAACTAAGAATCGCTTCCACAATAGTGCACGTTACCAAATATACCTACTCTTCAAGCATGTAACAGAAATTCGGTATGGCACTGTATTTTAAAATAACACATTATAGTAATTAAAGAGAGATCGACAATCTATCGCCTGCCATTGAGGTCATGCCGGCTTCTAAGCCCCACATATGCTCAATATACACTCGATAACACCAAACTGCGATCAACCTGATTGAAACCAAAAAGCAATAAACTAAAATACAATTACTGTGACAGGATTCTCACCATGCATCGCTACTCAGTCAGTTACAAATCCCTAAAACCTTGTGATAATTCTAGGCATGTAAATGTTAGGTATGTTACACCTGGTGGACGGCGGTCGTTGCCGTAGTGGACAGTGGAAAAATTGCAGCCGGTAGCCGAGTTGTTCGGTTACAATGGTTTATCAAGATCATATGATATTATATCAAAATAACAACTTCTTTACACGATACTCAGTATGCAGTAAACACAATACGTAGATTTACAGTCAAGTTGTGCGTACGTGTAATGTTTCCCCCTTATCTCTTCTATCAAGTGAATCCAACTGTGAGGCCACATCATACGTGCTTGTAATACCCTTGTTATTATTATAGGGTTGTATAAATCAACCCTTCGCAGCTTTGGACGTGATCGCAATTTAAGAGTTTCTATTTAGAATCTACAGCCTACATGTGGCATATAGGTGCTTAAATTTTAGAAATGTTTCGGTTATCTGCTGTCCGTTAAAAGATTTGTAATGTGACTTCAAATTACTATTATTAAGTAAATCACTATTAAAGCTTGTTAATAGCTAAATATGATACACATTAATATTTTACACTAGCTGTACCCGCGAGTTCATTCGCGTGGAATCTTATCTACAAAATAGTGACTAATAATCTGTATGTATGAAGTCTAATAACTATCTACTTTTCTGTCGTAATTGACTTGCATCGTTGTTAAAATAACAACAACTTTTGATAGACCGAACCGATTTTAATAAAACAAAGACTAAATGTCACTCGACAATATGCTTTATTATCTTCTTGGTAACGTTTTATTATAAGCGTAGTACTTCACCAGTGATACGGGTTCAAAACTTACAATCATTTCTAAAAATGATTGAATTACTTATTATTTATTCCTAGACACCGGCAACAATTTTTTTTATAAATATATTATAAGTACAGAGACGTTAGATTTACATTCTTATTATAGATATATGTATGTATGCGTACCAAAAAAAAAACAATTTTTCTTTCCTTTCTCTATTTTTTGTGCATGTTCACAATTAGTAAGGTTCATGTCAATTGAAATAACTCTATTGACCAGGTAAATAAATAAGTAGCTCGTATATTTTCATTATTTTTGTCAATGAAATGCATGCTTCAAAAAAATACTACAATATACCGTTAAATTGATATCCCGCTATTGGAAAGAGATAAACTATTAAAACCAAATCAGGAATAGATAACAAATATAACAATCGATTGTCGTGTATTACCATAAATGTAGGAGATTCAGCGTACATTGATGTAGGCGTGATTATTTATTGTTTGATCAACGCTCATTAACGCATTGTTCTGTTTGTACGCATGTTATTGATCTTATTTGCTTCATTTTGTATTATGGACTGGATTATTCACTGTTGTAATTAATTTATTTAAGAAGTTTAATTTAAATAAACTGGATGACGGTATGCTACATACCATTTCATTTCTTTGGATGGGGTAGATTATTATTTATTAATGTGGGGTAGTGGGGTAGTATTATTTATTATCATTATTACATAGTATAAAACAAAGTCCCCTACCGCGTCTGTCTGTCTGTCTGTCTGTTCGCGATAAATTCAAAAACTACTGATCTGATTTTCATACGGTTTTCTGCAGTAGATAAAGCGATTCGTGAGGAAACTTTTCGTGTATAATTTGTCAAGGATTTTTTAAATAAAAAGAGCGGGACAACGTAAAACTACTGATCTGAATTTCATATGGTTTTCACCAGTAGATAAAGCGATTCGTGGGGAAATTTTTCGTGTATAATTTGTCAAGGATTTTTTTAATAATCAGAGCGGGACGTCTGCCGAGCCCGCTAAATATAAAGTCAAAAGGTTATTAATTAAAAAAATAAAACGTCATCGATTTGTGACTTATAGTATAATGTATATAGTAAAGCTGTTACTGGTTTCAATATGAATGGGTCGGCTCGCCCGGGCTAGTACCACCCTCTCACAGAAACACCCACGTGAAGTAATAGTGCTTGCATTATTGCGTTTTATTCGGTCAGTGAGAGCGCCGGTGATCCACCTCCCTTCCCCCTTCCCCCTAACACAGGTTGGCAACGCACTTGCGACTCTCCTGGTATCGCTAGTGTCTATGGACGGCGGTGATTACTTAACATCAGGTGAACCATTAGTTCGGTTGCCTCCTATAATATAAATACTTGTATACCAAAATTACATTATCAAACTCAATATAAAAAAATCTAGATTCGATTCAGGCCCTAAGAAGGCACTTATGAACGTTAAAACTATCACCGGTTAGGAAATAACCCGAACATCGAAAAAAACCAACAAGACACATACCATACGAGTGTATTTAAATTACGTCACACGTTACGATCGTTTTTAGTAGATACAGAGAGAGAGGTATCAATTGCAGATATCACCATCGTTCACAAATTGTGGTGATCGGTCAAACAGTTATGGAGTTTTTCAATCTCCAGTACATAAATTTCAATTTTATATGTTTTTCGTACCAGAGAAATTTGTCAGTATTCGTTTTAAACATGTTAAATCATTATTGAACAAAGCGAGTAAATAATGCTTTTCATTTAGACATGCCATGCCATAGAGAGTTCGCCAACCGCAGTCAACACTCAGCTGCCGCGCTGATTTTCCGACCGCGTAAGCCCTAAATCCTACCTAAAACCGCATCCCGCTTCAGTTTATTACATTAGCTACACTGTTTGAATTATTTTTTTTATTAATTGATTTCACTTGTTTATTTTTGTTATACTGTAGTATCTGTATTAGGGTAACACTGGATTGTTTGTCATTGCCATTAGTTGTGAATTGGTCAAGTGAATATAACTTAATTAAATAAAGTATAGGTGTGTGTATTTATTCTAAACCTCAGTATACAGATAGAGAAAGAAATAGTTTATGGTTGGAACAACAGTACAAATAAATTAGATAAAAAAAATACATATGAAAAATAAAAAATAAAACAACGGGTTGCATTCCGGGAGTGCCGGCAGAAGTGAAAACTTGAATAATAACGTTGTGTATTTTTGAATATTTTGGAATGGTTAGGGAGTATGTATGCGTACCAAAAAAAAAACAATTTTTCTTTCCTTTCTCTATTTTTTGTGCATGTTCACAATTAGTAAGGTTCATGTCAATTGAAATAACTCTATTGACCAGGTAAATAAATAAGTAGCTCGTATATTTATTTTGTTCTCCGAGGAACAGCGTGGAACTACAGCATCTAGTTGTACATCGTATATATTTGAAAAACATTATATCTACGTTCATTCTTGACGTATGTACTGAGAGAGGTGCTAGTTAAAGGCATCAAAATCGTTCACGTATAGCCAGCCCTACTGTAGTATTTTTCTTTAAAATATTTAATGTACAGATTTCGTCCCGTTATCCTTTTATTCCCGTCCCTTTTATTATATGTATAGATTTTCATACTTACGTTATATCTGTTGCATAAAAGGCAAGTGATATCGCAGATACCGTTAGTCGGTCGAGCATCTATCAACGCTACGATACCTTTATCCTCTGAAGTATAAGGACATACTGAAATAATTTAAAAAAGGTTACACATTATTTATTTCAGTAATTACGTTTAGTCTGTTATACAAGTTTATTAATTCAGTTTTATCTCTAATTTTAATATACAAATGGGGCTTTCCATACCAAATCGATTACTTTTGAACCGTTTCGATTTTTATGAAACTTTCTTATATTTCCCTACGCTATGGAAAACATTTTTCAGATAAGAAAAATAATTACCCAATCACAAAAATTATGAATTGAAATTTATTTATTTTAAATAACCATATAGTTGTGTAAAAATCGACTTCTCCGTATTTTTAGTTTTTTTTAAGATATGTCTTATTATTACATTTACTTGATAGAAAAAAATATTATCTTCAATATGTTTGTTTGATTTCCAATATTTGATTATTGTTCTTTTTTTTATTAAGATCCTTTGGATCAGAAGCAAATTCCTTGAAATTTTCCGAGTAGCATTTTTTCTTTATATATTTTTTTTCTTTGAAAAATATTAAAAGAAATTTCGTTTCAAGTTAGTTAAAATTATCAAAAGCTTTCCTCGGTTTAGTTGAAAACGTTTACACCAAACGACAATCTTTTTTAAAAATTATCTTCGTTGTTTCATGAAATATTCGGGAAAAATACTAAAAAAATATTAATTGCTTCTTTCTATCTCTTGTTTAACTTTTTTGAAAAACAATAATTTTTTTTCGGTGATTGTCATTTTCTTTGTTTTTATATTTCTTTATCAAAGTGTTCATTTAGTATAAAGTTATTCAAATTTGAATAAGAAGAAACTATGTTTTTTTATAAACACTAGGCATTCCGCAATGTATGTTTCCTTACCGTGGAAAAGTGGGGCAAGTAACAGGATAAGGGAATATAAAATATATTATCGAGATAATAAACAACGCAGACGAAGTCTCTCGCGGGTATCAACTAGTAGGTATAATATAAAACTCACGTTCTAAAGCAGTCGAATAAGTGTCCGTAACCTGGGCATCCAAAGCTCGACCGTGATAAGCCTTCGTTCCACCCATGTCCATTATATTCTTAAACACTTGCAAAGAACTCATCCTAGTTAATTTGTTAAACAAGCCTCCTAAAAACAAAGGCACAAATTGAATGAAATCCTAAGAATAAAACAATTCATTATATTGATTACGTACCGACAGGAAAACTGACACTCCATTCTGCATTACTGCTCCAAAAATGCACAAGAAGTATAAAGAATAATTTTGTTAATGACATTATTATTTATTTATTAAACAATTGACACTGTTTAGACGGGTAAGCGACTCGCCAGCCGCCTCCATACCGTCTGAATTATTTTTGGAAAACAATTTTAGGTCACGTTCGGCGGCGTCGCGACCACATTGCATATCACGTCAAAAGAGCGGAAATATTTACAGTATGAGAAGTATTTTCTCAAACACAAACATAAAAGCAAAAAGTTAAGATAACATTAAACAGTTTTATATTGAAATAAATATAGACTTTATTATATCGAACAAATGTTGTTTTATACGTAGAACTGGGTTATTTCTTTATTTATGAAATACCGACGATAATAATAAAACAAATCTAGCAAGAAAAGTAGTTCAGGTTATATCTCTTATACTTTTTTCATTAATCGAACCATTTAAAAGATATTCAAGGTCAAAGATTAAAGTATTTTAAGGAAAATAAATTTTTGTTTTGAATTTTACTAAAAACTAATTATTGTCAAATAAGTTTCATTATTTTTGTCAATGAAATGCATGCTTCAAAAAAATACTACAATATACCGTTAAATTGATATCCCGCTATTGGAAAGAGATAAACTATTAAAACCAAATCAGGAATAGATAACAAATATAACAATCGATTGCATTGTTAATATTTAATTATTCATAGTCCTATCACTATACTAAGCAGTACTTCAGTTGAGTATTAATCGACGTCTATTATCGATAAACGGTATCGATACTATTTATAGTACTGTAATAAACAAAGACTAAATGTCACTCGACAATATGCTTTATTATCTTCTTGGTAACGTTTTATTATAAACGTAGTACTTCACCAGTGATACGGGTTCAAAACTTACAATCATTTCTAAAAATGATTGAATTACTTATTATTTATTCCTAGACACCGGCAACAATTTTTTTTATAAATATATTATAAGTACAGAGACGTTAGATTTACATTCTTATTATAGATATATGTATGTATGCGTACCAAAAAAAAAACAATTTTTCTTTCCTTTCTCTATTTTTTGTGCATGTTCACAATTAGTAAGGTTCATGTCAATTGAAATAACTCTATTGACCAGGTAAATAAATAAGTAGCTCGTATATTTTCATTATTTTTGTCAATGAAATGCATGCTTCAAAAAAATACTACAATATACCGTTAAATTGATATCCCGCTATTGGAAAGAGATAAACTATTAAAACCAAATCAGGAATAGATAACAAATATAACAATCGATTGTCGTGTATTACCATAAATGTAGGAGATTCAGCGTACATTGATGTAGGCGTGATTATTTATTGTGAATGACGAGAGCGTTTCCGAATAATGCACCGAGTATAATAGAGACGAAGATGAGGCCTTTGAGGATGAGGATGACGGTGTGTTGCCAGTGGTGTTCGGGCGCGGCAGGGGACGCCAGCGTTGAGTGAAGCTCGTGGAGGAACGCTGGCTCCGTACCGCGCCCTCGTGCTTCTACCTCGCTCCGGAAAGTGCCATCTGTTGACAAGATAAAATGGATTTATTTCAAGGTTATTTTCATCCTGTTTCCGTACTTGCTTGACATCTGGTTATCTTAAATGAAATATTTGGTAATTTTATTTGTATAAGTAGCAAGGAGAATTACAGTACTTCATGTAAAGTGGACACTACAAGCTGTAAAATGCAATCTTAACTCTAATAAAACTAAGAATCGCTTCCACAATAGTGCACGTTACCAAATATACCTACTCTTCAAGCATGTAACAGAAATTCGGTATGGCACTGTATTTTAAAATAACACATTATAGTAATTAAAGAGAGATCGACAATCTATCGCCTGCCATTGAGGTCATGCCGGCTTCTAAGCCCCACATATGCTCAATATACACTCGATAACACCAAACTGCGATCAACCTGATTGAAACCAAAAAGCAATAAACTAAAATACAGTTACTGTAACAAAATTCTCACCATGCGACGCTACTCAGTCAGTTACAAATCCCCAAAACCTTGTGACAATTCTAGGCATGTAAATGTTAGGTATGTTACACCTGGTGGACGGCGGTCGTTGCCGTAGTGGACAGTGGAAAAATTGCAGCCGGTAGCCAAGTTGTTCGGTTACAATGATTTATCAAGATCATATGATATTATATCAAAATAACAACTTCTTTACACGATACTCAGTATGCAGTAAACACAATACGTAGATTTACAGTCAAGTTGTGCGTACGTGTAATGTTTCCCCCTTATCTCTTCTATCAAGTGAATCCAACTGTGAGGCCACATCATACGTGCTTGTAATACCCTTGTTATTATTATAGGGTTGTATAAATCAACCCTTCGCAGCTTTGGACGTGATCGCAATTTAAGAGTTTCTATTTAGAGTCTACACCCTACATGTGGCATATAGGTGCTTAAATTTTAGAAATGTTTCGGTTATCTGCTGTCCGTTAAAAGATTTGTAATGTGACTTCAAATTACTATTATTAAGTAAATCACTATTAAAGCTTGTTAATAGCTAAATATGATACACATTAATATTTTACACTAGCTGTACCCGCGAGTTCATTCGCGTGGAATCTTATCTACAAAATAGTGACTAATAATCTGTATGTATGAAGTCTAATAACTATCTACTTTTCTGTCGTAATTGACTTGCATCGTTGTTAAAATAACAACAACTTTTGATAGACCGAACCGATTTTAATAAAACAAAGACTAAATGTCACTCGACAATATGCTTTATTATCTTCTTGGTAACGTTTTATTATAAACGTAGTACTTCACCAGTGATACGGGTTCAAAACTTACAATCATTTCTAAAAATGATTGAATTACTTATTATTTATTCCTAGACACCGGCAACAATTTTTTTTATAAATATATTATAAGTACAGAGACGTTAGATTTACATTCTTATTATAGATATATGTATGTATGCGTACCAAAAAAAAAACAATTTTTCTTTCCTTTCTCTATTTTTTGTGCATGTTCACAATTAGTAAGGTTCATGTCAATTGAAATAACTCTATTGACCAGGTAAATAAATAAGTAGCTCGTATATTTTCATTATTTTTGTCAATGAAATGCATGCTTCAAAAAAATACTACAATATACCGTTAAATTGATATCCCGCTATTGGAAAGAGATAAACTATTAAAACCAAATCAGGAATAGATAACAAATATAACAATCGATTGTCGTGTATTACCATAAATGTAGGAGATTCAGCGTACATTGATGTAGGCGTGATTATTTATTGTTTGATCAACGCTCATTAACGCATTGTTCTGTTTGTACGCATGTTATTGATCTTATTTGCTTCATTTTGTATTATGGACTGGATTATTCACTGTTGTAATTAATTTATTTAAGAAGTTTAATTTAAATAAACTGGATGACTTTATTGTTTGATCAACGCTCATTAACGCATTGTTCTGTTTGTACGCATGTTATTGATCTTATTTGCTTCATTTTGTATTATGGACTGGATTATTCACTGTTGTAATTAATTTATTTAAGAAGTTTAATTTAAATAAACTGGATGACGGTATGCTACATACCATTTCATTTCTTTGGATGGGGTAGATTATTATTTATTAATGTGGGGTAGTGGGGTAGTATTATTTATTATCATTATTACATAGTATAAAACAAAGTCCCCTACCGCGTCTGTCTGTCTGTCTGTCTGTTCGCGATAAATTCAAAAACTACTGATCTGATTTTCATACGGTTTTCTGCAGTAGATAAAGCGATTCGTGAGGAAACTTTTCGTGTATAATTTGTCAAGGATTTTTTAAATAAAAAGAGCGGGACAACGTCTGCCGGGCCCGATAGTATAATATAAAGTCAAAAGATCATTATTAGATATTAGAAAATAAAACGTCGTCGAGTGGTGACTTATAGTATAATTTATATAGTAAAGCTGTTACTGGTTTCAGCATGAATGGGTCGGCTCGCCCAGGCTAGTACCACCCTCTCACAGAAACACCCACGTGAAGTAATTTGCCGGAGGCCTACCTATCCTCCCCCTTCCCCTCCTGTGCTTCCTTCCTTCTCCTCTCTCCCCCAAACACAGGCTGGCAACGCACTTGCAACTCCCCTGGTGTTGCTAGTGTCTATGGACGGCGGTGATCACTTGCCATCAGGTGAACCGTCAGTTCGTTTGCCTCCAATGATATAAAAAAAAAAAAAAAAATAGTGCTTGCATTATTGCGTTTTATTCGGTCAGTGAGAGCGCCGGTGACCCGCATCCCTTCCCCCTTCTCCAAAACATAGGCTGGCAACGTACTTGCGCCTCTCCTGGTATCGCTAGTGTCTATGAACGGCGGTGATTACTTAACATCAGGTGAACCATTAGTTAGGTTGCCTCCTATAATATAAATACTTGTATACCAAAATTTCATTATCAAACTCAATATAAAAAAATCTAGATTCGATTCAGGCCCTAAGAAGGCACTTATGAACGTTAAAACTATCACCGGTTAGGAAATAACCCGAACATCGAGAAAAACCAACAAGACACATACCATACGAGTGTATTTAAAATACGTCACAGGTTACGATCGTTTTTAGCAGATACAGAGAGAGAGGTATCAATTGCAGATATCACCATCGTTCACAAATTGTGGTGATCGGTCAAACGGTTATGGAGTTTTTCAATCTCCAGTACATAAATTTCAATTTTATATGTTTTTCGTACCAGAGAAATTTGTCAGTATTCGTCTTAAACATGTTAAACTATTATTGAACAATGCGAGTAAATAATGCTTTTTATTTAGACATGCCAGGCCATAGAGAGTTCGCCAACCGCAGTCAACACTCAGCTGCCGCGCTGATTTTCCGACCGCGTAAGCCCTAAATCCTACCTAAAACCGCATCCCGCTTCAGTTTATTACATTAGCTACACTGTTTGAATTATTTTTTTTATTATTTGATTTCACTTGTTTATTTTTGTTATACTGTAGTATCTGTATTAGGGTAACACTGGATTGTTTGTCATTGCCATTAGTTGTGAATTGGTCAAGTGAATATAACTTAATTAAATAAAGTATAGGTGTGTGTATTTATTCTAAACCTCAGTATACAGATAGAGAAAGAAATAGTTTATGGTTGGAACAACTGTACAAATAAATTAGATTAAAAAAATACATATGAAAAATAAAAAATAAAACAACGGGTTGCATTCCGGGAGTGCCGGCAGAAGTGAAAACTTGAATAATAACGTTGTGTATTTTTGAATATTTTGGAATGGTTAGGGAATAATTTCGCACGAATTGCTTTATTTATCAGTATAAATACTATCATTTATATGGTAAAATACAATATTCATTTATTGCGCTGTCGTACACAAACATATTACATAAAAGTTTAACACTTCAGAACTATTACAATTATTTTACATTAAAAAGTTTTTTTTTAAATTACAACACGTCAAAGTGACTGCACTATACCTGACGGTAAGCACAGTACAGTCCAAAAACAATGGCGACCACCGAGTGACACACTATCCATCGCTGGTCTCCGCTGTCATGCCGGCCTGCAAATAGCTGAATATGCACAGGCTGACACCGAAATGCGACCCGCAGAAGCGAATCACTATGACGTGCTTTTTCGCCATATATATGGTGGTTGCGACCCAGTCAGGCTGTAATACCCTACCACCCCGATTTCACCATTGTCTCGTTCATTATTCAGCAGGGTGCACCACGTGCAGGTGAGGTTTACTTGGGTGTCTCTTCTTTTCTTTCTCTCTTTCTTGGGTCTAAATCTTATGATGTTATTTGACACCCTTACACCCCAAAAGTTTATCTCTCCGAAAATGCGCCGCTTAAACGAAACAGCAGGCATACACAGCTCCGCACTGTAACGTCTGTGAAGAGGCCAAACGTCCGGCTAATCACAAGCTCGGAAGTAGCGTGTGCGCGCGTACTGTAGCCAAAAAAGGTAGAATTGCCGCGCGGTATAAAGAGAGGGGATATCACTTCCTCTCCTACGCCGCGCCAGCGGTCTACACTCCCTCTGTCTTACGAATTTTCGATCAGGTCATGTGTTCTTACACTAGTTTAACATTTTTTACCCATCCCAAAAAAAGTGCACAACGCCGCTGAAGAAGTTTTCACTCCAAAAATGTCCAACAATTGGCAAATCCATTCAGCAGATATGTGCAGTAGAAGAATACTGCAGCGCAAAACAGACAATTAAATTTCTCTACAAACTTCCTTGACCCTTTAGAACTCTTTCAAGTTAACTGTGATTAATTGAATTTCTATTTACTATCTAATTTAAATTATTATGATAAATAATTTTCCAGGTATATTATTATTATATTAATTAATCGATTCACTGAATATATACTTTATATATTTATTGAAGTAAAATAATAATGATTCTAAATTAACAAATAACAAGCGCATATAAGGATTGAGTAAACCAGAAGGGATTTTTCAAGTGAACATTCCTTTTTGGAGTCAAACTTTTGTGGCACAATAGGAATTCGTAACGTACGTGTAAGTAAATGGAATGGGTATAGTATGGGTCAACATTTTAAAAATCATGCAAAACAAAAAAAAATAGTGCTTGCATTATTGCGTTTTATTCGGTCAGTGAGAGCGCCGGTGACCCGCATCCCTTCCCCCTTCTCCAAAACATAGGCTGGCAACGTACTTGCGCCTCTCCTGGTATCGCTAGTGTCTATGAACGGCGGTGATTACATATAATATCTTTCGTTGTCATAATATTACTCTACCGTTGAATTTTTCATAAACCAGTGAGCACCGACTTATCTCACGTTCTATTCGTCTACGACGTGCGAGATGACTTGCGGGGAAATTGCGAGTAAAACGAAAGACGGTAAAATGAACTAGCAATTTATGAACAAGTATGTTTTATCGTTAAACTCATCTTCGCTCATCATTACTTACAACTTGAACTACTTCTTCTGTTATCTATTATAGATTTTATCGTTTGACCACAATCTAACTTGCTATTAAATTATATTACACTAGCTGACCCTAATAAGCTAAGGATTTATAAAGTACTAGCGGACCTGGCGGACGTTGTCCTGCCTTGATAATACAAAATATTCTAAAAGTCAACCGCAACGCCACCTACCGGGTCCAATTGAGAATTTAAACCATTCTCGGATCCACTGGAATACAGAAAGTTTTATTAAAACCGGTCCAGTCGTTTAGGAGGAGTTCAGTGACATACACACGCACAGAAAAAATTAATATATAAAGAGATAGGTAAAACTTATATTCAAACTTGATTTTGTAAAATTGATTTTACTTTTGACATAAAAATCATCTTTTTGGCTGAGATATTAAACTTACATGTTAGGTGTCAAGGATTGTTTTATAAAGCTAGATGTAATGGATAATTTTGCTATAGATTATCTTCCTTTATTCCAAACCGTTGAAGCAGCGAACGCCATATTGTAGAATTGTTGCCGATTTTAATTACATTTATTGTGATTCATTTTTTAAATAATACATCTGCCAAAATCTAAAGTATATTATCGAATGATTATCGCGAACATCCAAACTCACAAACTACCTCTTTATAATATTAGTATAGATTAAATGTCCTTAGAAAATGCCACGCTAATCCTAAAGGAGAACTGATTTGCAAGTGGAGCTGTCAGAACACACCGATAGTATATGGTATGGGTTGGCATACCTTTTAGGTGGCCATTACCTTACCACCAAGTTTTGTTTTCATTACAATTATATCCTTCACCAAAAGTTACAGCCCATTGCGACAGTACATATATATGGTGGTTGCGACCCAGTCAGGCTGTAATACCCTACCACCCCGATTTCACCATTGTCTCGTTCATTATTCAGCAGGGTGCACCACGTGCAGGTGAGGTTTACTTGGGTGTCTCTTCTTTTCTTTCTCTCTTTCTTGGGTCTAAATCTTATGATGTTATTTGACACCCTTACACCCCAAAAGTTTATCTCTCCGAAAATGCGCCGCTTAAACGAAACAGCAGGCATACATTTTTGCCGCGCGGTATAAAGAGAGGGGATATCACTTCCTCTCCTACGCCGCGCCAGCGGTCTACACTCCCTCTGTCTTACGAATTTTCGATCAGGTCATGTGTTCTTACACTAGTTTAACATTTTTTACCCATCCCAAAAAAAGTGCACAACGCCGCTGAAGAAGTTTTCACTCCAAAAATGTCCAACAATTGGCAAATCCATTCAGCAGATATGTGCAGTAGAAGAATACTGCAGCGCAAAACAGACAATTAAATTTCTCTACAAACTTCCTTGACCCTTTAGAACTCTTTCAAGTTAACTGTGATTAATTGAATTTCTATTTACTATCTAATTTAAATTATTATGATAAATAATTTTCCAGGTATATTATTATTATATTAATTAATCGATTCACTGAATATATACTTTATATATTTATTGAAGTAAAATAATAATGATTCTAAATTAACAAATAACAAGCGCATATAAGGATTGAGTAAACCAGAAGAGATTTTTCAAGTGAACATTCCTTTTTGGAGTCAAACTTTTGTGGCACAATAGGAATTCGTAACGTACGTGTAAGTAAATGGAATGGGTATAGTATGGGTCAACATTTTAAAAATCATGCAAAACTTTACAATTTTAAATCTAAAATGGCAAACAGATTACATATAATATCTTTCGTTACATATAATACTCTACCGTTGAATTTTTCATAAACCAGTGAGCACCGACTTATCACACGTTCTATTCGTCTACGATGTGCGAGATGACTTGAAATGAAATTGCGAGTAAAACGAAAGACGGTAAAATGAACTAGCAATTTATGAACAAGTATGTTTTATCGTTAAACTCATCTTCGCTCATCATTACTTACAACTTGAACTACTTCTTCTGTTATCTATTATAGATTTTATCGTTTGACCACAATCTAACTTGCTATTAAATTATATTACACTAGCTGACCCTAATAAGCTAAGGATTTATAAAGTACTAGCGGACCTGGCGGACGTTGTCCTGCCTTGATAATACAAAATATCCTAAAAGTCAACCGCAACGCCACCTACCGGGTCCAATTGAGAATTTAAACCATTCTCGGATCCACTGGAATACAGAAAGTTTTATTAAAACCGGTCCAGTCGTTTAGGAGGAGTTCAGTGACATACACACGCACAGAAAAAATTAATATATAAAGAGATAGGTAAAACTTATATTCAAACTTGATTTTGTAAAATTGATTTTACTTTTGACATAAAAATCATCTTTTTGGCTGAGATATTAAACTTACATGTTAGGTGTCAAGGATTGTTTTATAAAGCTAGATGTAATGGATAATTTTGCTATAGATTATCTTCCTTTATTCCAAACCGTTGAAGCAGCGAACGCCATATTGTAGAATTGTTGCCGATTTTAATTACATTTATTGTGATTCATTTTTTAAATAATACATCTGCCAAAATCTAAAGTATATTATCGAATGATTATCGCGAACATCCAAACTCACAAACTACCTCTTTATAATATTAGTATAGATTAAATGTCCTTAGAAAATGCCACGCTAATCCTAAAGGAGAACTGATTTGCAAGTGGAGCTGTCAGAACACACCGATAGTATATGGTATGGGTTGGCATACCTTTTAGGTGGCCATTACCTTACCACCAAGTTTTGTTTTCATTACAATTATATCCTTCACCAAAAGTTACAGCCCATTGCGAAAGTCAAACTAAGCTAATCAACGTAATGTCTGAACACGTTATCACTGACCTCTCATCGCCTTCATAAGGTTATATTTACTTGTAATTTTCCATACATTAGGTTATCATTTATCACATTTAATAAAATTTTATTATCTAATTTTAAATTTCTGGTTAAAAGAAGATGGGTAACAGCTACATTATGTTAAATTAAAAACACAATATCAATTGTAATGACATAGAACATATATCTGGAAACCTTTACAATTTAATTTGGTAATGAAAAATGGTTGATCGAAAGATAGACCAGTCTTTGATCAAATAACGTTCACTTGATTTCAAGGGAATATTGAATTAAATTTGAGTACATAGTAAATCAGTTTCGGATGAATGTTTCTCATATCTACACATCTCTATAGATAATTTTATAGCTAATTATAAACTTGCCGCAAATTCCTATGCATATGTCTGTATGTCTAAATATAAACTGAAGAATAAGATGTTTGTCAAAAGTAGTTTACAAAATAACCAAACGGCCCTTTACCGGGGGACAGAGGAATTTACAGAATAATATTTAGGGTATGATCCATTATAACAAATGTTCAATGCATGAAGCAGTAGCTAAACACAGCTGATATGTGACGCTTACTCGTCAAGCATTGGAAGGCCAATATCTTATGTGTGAATATCGCAATAAAAATTCAAATTCGCCGCTATGCATTTTAAATTTGGATGAAAATGTGATGTCGTGTCAGTGGACCTCAATAGATACTAGAATAGCTCAAGGTTCAAGTGTGCGTTGTTTTATTGTATCGTTTTCTTTAGTCTATAGCCATTGCTACTTCGCTTCGGTGCGGAGACTGCAAATTACTACAATTTTTCATAAGTTTTTTACCAGGATATGGGAGTTTTTACCAGAGCTTAACATCGGTAAAAGGGTGACCGAGGTTGTCATATGAAAATTACAGTTAAAAACATACAAGACGGTTAACAGTTAATTTAAATCAAATACAAGAGCTAGCTAGCTAACTAGCTACGACGTAAAATTTAATAATAAAAGAATGTAGCTTATAACTATTAGCCTAGATGTTGTAGCTTTATATCACAGAAATAATTTTCAGAATTAGATCCATATTTTCAGACATTCCAAATATTCACAGCCTTGTTAGTTCTTTGTAATATTATAAAATAGCAAAATTCCATTTTTATAATCATCACTGTACAATGTATGTGTTTACATTGAATGGAATACGCGCAAAAATTGGAAGTTTTATTACTTCCGTACTTATCCGTATTGTTTTGCGTAGTTCTTATATTACATTATTGTAATAGAAAAACGCACACAAAGAGATTTGTATTCTGTTTCATAGAATGTGTCTTATATCCTACTAGTACGAACACAATATAAAGAGGAAATATATTTTTCTATTAAGAGAACTCCTTTAGAGATAACGTGTTGTGTTTTTGCACAAATGCCTTTCTTTCTTCACATACGACAGATATCTGCGTTATTGACTTTTTCAGAATTAGCCTCAAAGTTGACATATGATAGTTAATTTTTCCTGTATAGCATTATAAGTTATGCTTATAATCAAGTTTGTATGTAGCATAAAATCCAATATCGATCTGGTCTCAAGGTCATTTCTGACCGACATTTGGCAACGACGTTGGAAACTGGCCAGCTACCGTGTTACACCGAGGCTTCGTACCACCATCGAGAAGTTACTGAAAATTAATTACATTATTCATGTATATTTTGATGATATTATTGTAAGTAGATATTAATTTTAGCAACACTTTGCAGGGTGGTAGGGTTTAGAAACCCGACTGGGTCGCGACCACCATGCATATGGCGAAAAAGCCCGTCATAGTGATTCGCTTCTGCGGGTCGCGTTTTGGGATCAGCCTGTGCATATCCAGCTTTTTCCAGGCCGGCATGACAGCGGCGACCGGCGATCGATTGTGTGTCACTCGGTGATCGCCATTGCTTTTGGATTGTACTGTGCTTACCATCAGGCACCGTGCAGTCATTTTACCGTGCTACAATAAAAAAAAAACACTAAATAAAATCATAAAAAATGACAATGCAACTTTTAGAATGAAGTAACTTATTAAGATATACGAGGTTCATCTACTTAGAGTCAATACTACAATAGACCTCACCTTATGGTGTAATAATACATCGCTACAAACCTGTAACATTGTGCTAGGACATTAGTCAAGCTATTCAAGCTTATATATAGCTGCACTCAAGATCTAGTCCCACTGGCTGCAGCCTGTTATATCATCTTTACCCATATTGTCACTAACAATCAGCTGAATTTTTTATCAGTAAACTACAAAGAAATGAGCAAATGACATTTTTAGTAATATAATCCAATTTTTAATAATTTTATGGTTAGTTTCGGTGTGATAACTGATAACGGTAACATGATACCAGTGAACAGAATCAAAGGTGTTATTTGATTAAGCAGGAAAAAAGAG
This sequence comes from Antheraea pernyi, assembly GCA_015888305.1. Lineage (NCBI taxonomy): Eukaryota > Metazoa > Arthropoda > Insecta > Lepidoptera > Saturniidae > Antheraea > Antheraea pernyi. The sequence goes on from MU160947.1 coordinate 24,795, forward strand.
AATCTGATAGTACAATTGAATTACTTTCATTATGATTACTGTAAGATCCAGACTATTATATTTACAATGAGATATATTGCTATGAAATATCAACAATATTTTTTTATCAAACAAACAATACACATCTAATACTAGACACATGAAACATTCGGGAACATTTCCAAATGATATTCCGCTGGCGGGAAGCCAAGAATAACGTTCATTAAGGTAAAAAAAAAAAACAAACAAATTGTTGAAATAGGGTATATTTTCCCGATGCAATTGTTTGAATCGAGTTTGTATCAACATTTATCATGGACGAGTTGATGCGATGTGGCCGTGTCAATTGGTATGTAGTAATAGCTTGTTTTGTATTAACTGTTTATATATCTCGTTATATTTACCCTAATATATATTTATAATGTACAAATACGTAAGCTAACTTTTATAACTATTCCACTCCGCTTTTGAACTTATCTTAAGACTTTACCAACTTAAATTAAGCTCTATATCGATCGTTGTTGTTTAGTCAGTAAATAAGCTCAAGGAATTCTTGGCGAAATCCTTTGTAATATACACAGTATTTTTTATTAATAGATTTGTGTTATTTGATATCACATGGTGCTAAATAATTTAGAACAGGAATACTGAGATTTGTCAAAAATCTGAACGACATTTTAACGAAACACACTACATTATAAACCAGTAAAGATTAGAAAACAGACACGAAATAGAAGCGGCCTAAAAAGTTAAATAAATATGTTTTTTAACAAGCCAGTAACAGACCTTGAAAAAGGCTGACTTGCCAAAACTTATTAAAGAAAGAAACTGCTCAAATTACTTCAGAATTTATGGCATCGCAGTAGTTGCTTTATGTTAATTTATAGCTTACTTTTTAGTAACAACTTGGTCAAATATAGAAATACAGCAAACCTATGAAGAGGGCAAACAGAGCTGTAAATAACTGTGAAATGCTGAAATATTTCTTTAAGATATTTGTTTAGGAAATAGCTTAAAACTAAGAGGGCTATGAGAATCTATCTTTGTGCAATACGTTCCCATCTATTACAAGATTCAAACGTATAATAAAAAATCTATTGTTGAGACATAACTGTTTCCAAAGTTACAATATCTTCAAGAAGCAAATTAGTATACTAGAATGAAAAAAGAAATATGTTTCGTATTATTATTATAATGAAGTTAAAAAATGAAGGAAAATAATTCAATATGAAGTTCATAAATTATTTTTGAAATTTCTGGAAGAGTACTTTACGGTTTAAGTAGATCATTACCCACGGGGAAAACTTTTAAGTCGTGTCTTTAAGTGCTTTTTGAACGTTGGTAACGTAATTTTCAATGTTCGTGTACAGATAAATATAGTTAAGCAATAAAGTTTAAGAGACAACTATGAATAATAAATATTGCTAACGTTCTATAAAATTAAGGGATCGGAGGATTGTTGTCGGTAAACGATGATTATGGGAGATGACAAATTAAAACTAATAGTGTTAATTTAGTCCAAGGGCTCTATATCGTGGAAATTACAGAAAACTGTTTCTGAAAATTAGATTGATTCTCAAGAGGAGCTGCGGTACACCAATAGGTATATGATATCCTAATACATGTATCAATTGTCAAGTTTACCTTCAGAGAAAGCTTTATTTATTCAAGAGTTTGAACTAATCTCAATTAACGTGGTATCCGAACTAGCTACATCACCTGAATTAAGCGTTCTGCATAAATACTGTATTCAAATTAAACTGAGACAAATGACAAAACGTTGACGAAGAGGAATGAACTTAATTTTAATCTTAATCTTAATTTAATTTCAACATTCATTTTAATTATTTTTTTGTAGTGAAATTGTAATATTTTTTTAAATGATATAAACAAGTCTAACACTGGTTGTCTCCTTCTAAAGTATGATTCTAAAATATTTATAAGCATGTTTCTTTTTCTTTGGAGGCAAACGAACAGGTGGGTCCTGATGTTGAGTGATCACCGCCGTCCATAGACACTAGCAACACCAGCAGAGTCACAAGTGCGTTGTTACCATTTGTGGAGAGGGGTTAGGGGAGGGAGAGGGAGGAGGGCCTCCGTCGCCCTCACTGACCGAACGAAACGCAACAATGCAAGCACTGTTACTTCACGTCTGTGAGAGGGTGGTACTACCCCGAGCGAGCCGACCTATTCATGCTGAAACCAGTAGTAACGTCAACGTGGCTCTACCACCTAAAAGCTAGCTTTCAGTAGCTCTTGAATTATATTTCGTTTATTATTTTAGTCCATCCACACATAAATATTTACGCACTGCTAAGTATTTACCCTCTCCACCTCGCGACATTGCACCACATGTACCCAAAGATTATTAGGGTTGCATTTGATATATCATAAACGACGTACCAACTGTGAAACTCTGGTAAGATTGAAGTATTTACCCTTGCCAAATTCTTTGACCTTTGCTGGCCTCCAGATGTCTGAATTTGGCACATGATACCTAACACAGTTCACTTTATGCAAATTTATGTTTTATTTTAAACCTCCATGTTTCGTCACCATACGTTTGTATGTGAAGAAACATTGGTTAAAATCGTTGAACTTTTACTTGTGATTTAAAGATGTTATCCGAGTTACTTAAGATGGTCCATCCTAATTCAATTAATTTTAAAACTTTTTGAGTGCCAGATTGTATCGTATTATGTACATTTAATTCGATGGCCCAAATAAAATACAATTATATCACAATACGTAGGATGATAAAAATAAAATTCAATTTATATTGAATTGGAGAAACTCTCAAACGGATCTGAAAAGTTTAATAACTCTCTTGTAAGGGATATAAAAGTAATTTATAGGTAGGGCAGATAATTTAAGACGTTAATATATCAAGTGCCCATAATTTTGTAGAAACTACGGGAGTTCCGAAAGCAGTTAATTTGACGTTGGGTTTTATGAAATATCTTTTTCAAGAAGTTGTATAAAATAATTAAGTATTGTAAAATCATTATAATTTGGTGCAAAATATTATAACAAGCAAATAAATATAATCAAGATATCAAAAGTTCAAAAAATGTTATCCATATTTTACTTTATTTATTGGTTTACCAATTAGCGTAAGCGTGAAACGATGTGCTGTTAGTTTATAACTTTACAGAACCATGTGTTTCGAACTTGTGTTTGGTTTGCCTCGATAATGCTCTATTGAAGATTGTACCTGCCGTGTCTCGATATAGAATGTCTGAAGATGAAACACGATGTGTTGAAGCAAAAAGACGTATTCTCGTTCTAGTTGCAAGTCATTTAAGTCAATGCAGCTTAATCTCTAGTTACAATTATAAGTATACTAACAAATACATGACGATAGGTTTTCGTCTCAAACCTTAAATTACCAGGCTACCAGGCAATTTGAATTAAAATAATTGGGAATTAGTGATATACACAAGACGATAGATTTTCATCTCAAAAGTTAAGTAGCCAGGCATTAGAAACACCTTAACTCGATATTATAGCATGGTCATATTTTTTTTCATATTGAAATTTTAATTACCCGGATAGTAAGTTTCTGACTGGAGCACGAACACCTTTGAAGACCACCATGGAAGGGTATCACTTGTCATAGAGACACCTTTAGGTGTATCGCATCTCGTGGTGATAGACTTTCTGTATCAATCGATCACACACATTATTCATATTGTCATCATCCACATACCCTTAAACCTAGCAAAATGGTGACAATGGTAAGGAAGCTTTATGATACGTACGCTTGTGGAATGGATTACCCACAACTCTGTTTCCCTAGTGTTATGAGATAGAGCTTATCAAAAAGGGACGAAACATGCTTTTCAAGGTCGGCAATAGAACAGTGACGCTCCTAATGTGGCAGTTGTCCACTTGACATTAACCATTTAATACAAGATGACACGTCTGCGTGTTGGCTGCCCTTTGGCATAAAAAGATGAAATATTGTCATAACTCCTTCACAGAGTCTTTATTTTGGTTGGTCATCTATCTGAATCAGCTATTGCATAATTTATTTAGCTGTGGAAAGGCTTATAGGCCGACATGATAACGGAATCTGATGATGGATTGTAGATTATTTGCTGATGACTTTTCTGTCTTGCTACCATCATGTACATGCCAGTGTCTTTGTCATGCTTCAATAATAAAAAAGTACGGAAAGGTCAATTCACAGGGTGTATAATTATGTTACCACTGAGTCATTATTACTCGAAAGGTCTTTGTCATTATCGATACAGTATAAGTCTAAATCATTTATTCACTAGGTTAACCTTCAAACCTATAAACTGCATCGCCCTTGGAACAATCGATATTTCTTTTTATATTCACAGGTAAAACAATGAAGGCCTTTCATTTATTATGCATTGTGGTATGGTATATTTAATATTAAATACTGTGCACCTTTTGATCATGCCTATGACTTTAGCTTCTACGCGTTACCACTAAAGTTATAGCTTGTAGATACGTAGTAGATTAACAAAATTGCAGGAAATTTTACTTTGGACTTCCATTTGGAAATGTTTGGGCAATTTTGATAGGGTAAAAACTTATGTGTTCACGTCAACAGTAACCTTAACACGCTCGTGAGGAATTGCGCTTGTGCCAGACTAGCGACGCTTAGTATAGCACTAGTGTACATGTATATATGTATGTATATATATATGTATCACGTATTTTGTTAATTAATGATTTGTATAAAACTGTATATAATTACTGATATGAGTGCCAGATGTCAAACAACAGAGAGATGTGAAAACCAGATTAAGGTTAATAATTTCAATTTATAAATTATGAACTTTTTTAAAAAGAACACTGTTATTCCATTGTTTTGAGTTTTCATTTCTTTAGGCAGTACTTATGGCTGCCTCGACTTTATATGTTGTAATGAAACTTGGCAGTTGCTAAGCAATTCAAAACGGAAGTGCAAAGTAACTCCAATATTTAATGACGGATATCCACAAAGTGTCGCCTTCGCCAATCAAGCAGTTATAAAACATCGACGAATCAAATTGAAATCTAATTTTGTGTCTATCTTCTTTTGCTATAATACGACAAAGTGACAAGATTACTTTATGGTAAGTAAAGAGCAATGCAAAAACTACGACAAACCGATAGATTACAATTTATCAGCAGTCGTTTTTGCCGTACAAGATATTGTACATCTCAACAGCATGGTATAAACTGGTTGATCGATTTAAAGCGACGATGGCTTAATTGATAGTGTGTTCAGACACTGCGTCGATGGACGATGGTTTGAATCCTAGCAACCGAGTAGTAATTAGATTTAATACGTTCAGATGACGTTATGGGGAGGGAGGAGGGTCTCCGTCGCCCTCACTGACCGAACGAAACGCAACAATGTAAGCACTGTTACTTCACGTCGGTTTTCTATGAGAGGGTGGTACAACACCGGGCGAGCCGACGCATTCATGCTGAAACCAGTAAGAGCAAAAACTACTACAAACCGATAGATTACAATTTATCAACGGTCGTCTTTGCCATGCCAGATTTTGTACGTCTTGGCAGAATGGTATAAACTGGTTGATCGATTTAAAGCGACGATGGCTTATAGCGTGTATATATAGCGTGTTCAGAGACTGCGTCGATGGACGTAGGTGCGAATCCTAGCAACCGAGTTTGAGCTTTTGCTGAATCGCTGTAATGAGTTTATCATACATTTATGGTAGTTGCGATCCAGTTGGTTATGGGAAAGACACCAGTCGATCTGGAAATCGATATGCTTATGAATGTCGCTATAGTAGTGTCACACCTTTTGTTAATTGTATTATAAGCCCGATTTTGAATAAATCTCTATACAAATTTATATGATGTATAAATATCGTAAAAAAAATTATGTAGGTGTCAAGGAATAAGTAATAAAATGCATTTAAATCATTTCCAATATACCAGTACCAATTTAAAATCGTATTACGTACTCTTTAAAATGGGAAGAGAAAAAAGGAGATTAAATATCGCTATATATTTTAAAATATGTACGCAACAACTCGGTTGCCGTAGTGTTTTTATTTATTTTTTGAAAGAAGTATCGTTAAAACGTGTTTCTTTTAATATGGGGAGTTTTTTTAATGAGGGAGCGAGACAGTTATGTGTTATGCGAGACTCATAATTACTACAACCGTGCGGTGTTCAATTTAACGCAATAACGGGACGGCAATCGTTCGCGCTAGCGTTCTTAACTGTACTGCGTTCGTGATGAACTTTCTCAACAAAATCATGAAACGTCATGACAGTGGCGACCGGCGATGGATTGTATGGCTCTCGGTGGTCGGTTGTTTTTGGATTGTACTTTGCTTACCCTCAGGCACAAGTACTGTTATATTGCGGTGATACAGTAAAAAATAAAAAACATATCTTCGAGTAATATTTAAATCTTGTTTTTTTTTTTTAAACCGGTTAGGTCTATCAAAAGTTATTGTAATTTTAATGACGATGCGACTTAAGTACGAGAGAAAAGTCGATAGTAGTAATTAGATTTAATACGTTCAGATGACGTTATTAATCACTGTTTTGTACATCAAGTTCCACGCGGACGAAGTCGCAGGCACAGCTAGTGTAGACATAAAGTAATAGTAGTCTTTAATAGTCGTAATCATCATCATCATTAGCCTGTATGAGACCCACTGCAGGGCCATAGGCCTCTTCCCGAAGGAAGGTATGGGCGTAATCACCACGGCAGCCACGACGTATTGGCGATTTCAAACTCTGGGAAATCCACAGTTCTATATCTTTCCCACATACAGTAGTACTACAAGAACATTTCTCAGGTTCAGGTTTCCTTACGATGTTTTCTTTCACCGTCAGCCGATACTGCTACCAATTTAAATTAGTCCAATATACCAGTACCAATTTAAAATCGTATTACGTACTCTTTAAAATGGGAAGAGAAAAAAGGAGATTAAATATCGCTATATATTTTAAAATATGTACGCAACAACTCGGTTGCCGTAGTGTTTTTATTTATTTTTTGAAAGAAGTATCGTTAAAACGTGTTTCTTTTAATATGGGGAGTTTTTTTAATGAGGGAGCGAGACAGTTATGTGTTATGCGAGACTCATAATTACTACAACCGTGCGGTGTTCAATTTAACGCAATAACGGGACGGCAATCGTTCGCGCTAGCGTTCACCATGTACCCTACATGAAAAAACAATAGTTAATTTGTGTATCTTAATCAATTTGTGTGTTACATCCCTTTCAAGGGAGTGTAAACCGCTTTTTTCTAGATACCAAGGTATTACACCTAATGTATGATAGATACCAATGGCGAATACTCCATATAACCCAATTCCCATCGGCTTCACTTTAAGAATTGGCATATGACGTAGTACGTAGCGACATATATTAATGTCGATAGTATTAAGTTAAAGTCCTGTGTTCGAAATCTATTTAATAAATTAACTATTACATGTTTTTTTTGGCGGGATCTTGGTCTGTCATGTAGTGGATTTTATTTTTTATTCATAATCTTGTGTTAGTTAACTCTATATTGTGTAAAATTGGTGGTGTTTTATGTAATATAGTTTGTTTATTGTGCATAAGTGAAGTGAATAGAAACTAATACCACGGACCATGAATTCTGTGATGCCACAAAAACTCCATGGAAAGTTCTAACAAGATGGCCACCATCTTGTCAGTTCATTGTAATTATATCAAGAAACTTGTAATATCGATACTCACTTGACAATGGCAGTAATAGTCTACTAGAGGACTGCTTGCCAAAATTGGAATGAGAGAAGGACTTGTAATACTATTAACTACTCGACAATGGCAGTAATAGTCTACTAGAGGATTGGTTGCCAAAAATGTAATGAGAGAAGGACTTGTAATACTATTTACGACTCGGTCCGGCGGACGAGGGGGGGCAGCCGGTGTGTACCCGGTCTGTCCCTCTATAGGTAGGAGCCCGGCGGCCACCTTCCGCCGGGCGGACCGTGGGGGCGGCTCTACAAGGTTGATTAGCTTGAACGATCCCTTGCCGCCCCCACAAAACGGTCTGTCGGTACACCGTGGGGTTTTAGTCTGTGCGAGTCGAACATAACCCACCCTCTC
>MU160947.1:44793-58696 GCA_015888305.1 Antheraea pernyi
ATGTGTACTGTGAAGAACTGAACACAATGATGGAGAAGCTGGCACATCTCCAACCAGCATTGGTCAATCACTCGTCTCCGCTGCTCCTGCACGACAACGCGCGACCTCATACTGCACAGCAGACGGTCTTCAAGTTGCAAGAACTGGGGTTGGAAGTTCAACGTCATCCGCCCTACTTGACAGACCTTGCGTCTACAGACTACTACTTTTTCCAGTATTTGGATAACTCCTTGGCGGGAAAAAAGATCAATACCCTAGAGGCAGTACAAAATGCCTTTGAAGAATTTGTTGCTTTCCGTCCAGCTGATTTCTTTAAGAAGGGCATCAATAAACTGCCACTGCATTAGCAAAGATGCATTGATTGCATGGGTGATTACTTCGATTAATACAAATTAAAAAACACATGAAAAAAAATCGTTTAAATTTTTTCATGCAAAACGGCAAATTCATAGGTATATGAAGGGTACAAAAAAGGTACACTTACATCCATAAAAAGGACAGTTCCAATATTTTTTTAATATGTTGCAATTTTTACCGTTTGGCTACAATTTCATTTGATGTTAAAACAATCTTTTATTTTATGCTTAAGACCTGCAAACAGGCAGATAACCCATCTGATGGCAAATGGGTACCTATGGACAACAGCAATACCAGGGGTATTGTTGTTGCGTTGCCAGCCTTGAAGAATGTGTTTCAACCCAGAGGGTTACTGGTTCTCAAATGCGTATGCCGGAATGCACTAACAGGTGCTTGGCGATAGATTTTCAACTTGCGGTAGCTAGCGAGGTGGATTTAGAAAAACCCTACTACTGCTATGATATGTTTTCCTTATGTTCTCCTTTACTGAAATCTCTGACTTCGTAGCTAGGGTTCGAACTTACGTCCATTGACGCGGTGTCTCAATACGCTATCAAGTGCGCCATCATCCCTTAAAATATCATAAGCTAGTATGACTTACATGGCTAAATTCCAACACTATTAGACCCAAAATCAAGTTGATAAATATAAATGTTCATTAGCGTATAAAGATTTTTATGCATTATTCAGATTACTATACATGTAGATACTATAGATACCACTAGATGGCGCTAAACTGCGTTTTATTGTTATTGAAATTTTTAATGTAACCGAATAAAGTCTCGAGAAGTTGAAAACACGTTTTACTATAAGAGCATAAAGGTAAATGTAAAAAAAACGTTTAAAATTTTTATAAATTTTATTTTCTTAATTATTCCCAAAAAAAAAAATCATCTCTCACCTAACTCCAAACTTCTGCTGACAGTCTAAAAGACATGAAAAAATCTGCTCCCTAAAAAGTCGCTAATGCTTTTTTGCCACATCTGTCAGACGCAGTGACAGATTACAAGGACCCGTGCGAACTCTATAACAACGAGATAAGGTTTCAAATCGTACGAAGTGTCACGAAAGGGTACAAACGACAAGATTTATTATGTTCGTGAGAATTCGACTGCGAATGAAAAGGGTAACCGCGGTCTACTGATATATACTTTGAACTATATATCAATGCTGAGACACTTTGTATGATTGTGTATTCGAGATAAAGGCGGTATCGGGATGGTAGGCTTGATTGGCTCGCGGTCATCGCACCAACCAAATATTTACAACCAATCATCCTGACAATCTTGAGATCAGTTTAAGGTCTAATAAACTAACATCGTTGAATTATAAGAATCACGTTGTTTATATCATTTTGAAGTCATTGTTATTATTAAAAGACCTATACGTTAAGCAAAAACTTTGTACCCCTTTTTAAGCGAATTTTGCGAACGGATGAACGTGACATTTGGCATAGTTACAGTTTATATAGAGGATGATCATCATTTTATAATATGAAACCTCGCGAATCATTAAAGACTAAGTTTCAGAAATTCGGTATCTTAACTCTGCCCTCCCAATAATATATTCTTGATAATTTAATGTATGTCCGCAAAAACTTAGATATGCGGGATCTAGTAAAAGACCAGCATAATTTAAATACTACAAACAACAAAAAATTACATTAAAATTACATAAACATTACATGCTTCAGGTTCATTAAGTCCAAAAATAACTTGTTCAAGAATCATGTCAAGCGGGTTTTAATATCTAAAGGCTATTATATGGTGGATCAATATGTGAACGATTGTGACGTCTGGAAATGACGCCCCTCTCTGTTTTTCTATTGGATCGTATTGACTGTCGCGCACTTCTTAAAAATTATTCTGTGTTATGTATTATTAACATTGTTGATTATATATTAAAATATTACTATATAATGCCGAAAACTAATGTTTACCACCTTCATAATGTATTCATCTCATTCTCTTAAAAATTAATCACAATAGTAAGTTTCACTTCTGCCGACTCATCACACACTTCTTTTATTATTTTTTTCTAACTGACTAACGCTATTGGTCTGATGAGCCTTCACAGCTTATCGTTATATCATATTATACAATATTTAGTGTCCAAATTAAGCTAGTATATACGAGTCAGGGAAAGAAAACTAGCTTTATATTGAACTAGGTTGTATCCCTCGGGAATACAATTTTATGAATGAAAGGTACCCTATGTTTTTTTCTGTATTCCAGACAATATGTATGCAAAATTCCTTGATGCTAGATTCAGTAATTATGGTGTGATATGGTAACAGAGAAACAAACTCATTAGTAGTGAGGATTACGATCAATTCTTAAAAAAAACAAATTCATAAGCTTAAATTTTTTCGTCCATCTATTGCATGTCGCATTACAGCTGGCTGCGGAGTAGTTGGATATCTTGGCTACTAATGATTTCCCATTATCATTTCCATTTATTAAGTTAAGGTTAAAAAAGCGATTTTAATACCATAAATCGAATAATTATCGAAAAAATATCAGTAGGCATTTAGCCTACGATCCGAAAAAAGTTTCACTTGCATCGTGGTTTCACAAAACCACACAACTTTTCTCCTTTACTATTGTTTACGTGTGTCATAAATTTTAAAAATAATAGTTTTAAAAAACTAAAAAAAACACGCTTTCATAAAGAATCCAAGTAAAAAACGGAAAATAAAATTTAATATTTTAATAAAATACTGATATCTGGAGGTGCTGATATTACCAGTGACGCATGTTTAATGCATGTGTAAATTTTTTTTAAATTTTTTTTTTGGATTATTGCATTTTCATCTACGTTTGACAGGTGTGCAAAGTTTGAATTAAATCGGATTGTCCAAAGTAGGACAAAATCGAGCTCAAAGGGGTCGGTTACATACATACATACAGGTGAAGCTAATAAAAGCGTGTTAAAAAACCTTCTATGTCAAAACGCGGAGACCGTCTGTCTATGTATTGTCCTCGAGAGACGTATAAACCTTATTTGTGCCACTGTGGAAATTAAAAAAAAAGAACAAAGGAAAACAGAGATCTGCGTGGCAAAAATCATAGTCATTAAGATTTTCCTATCTTTCCTCGAGATATTAAACGTTTTACGGTGAGAATATCCTTAAGGCTTCACACCCATTTCATTGATAAGAATATTGATAATGACAGGGGAAAATGGAAAATTATTCTGCTTAATACATTTCCTTTTGTAATGGAAAGTTTATGTTGAGATTTTCGTAGCGAATGATTGGTAATTCTTCATATTCTTTCCTCTATTTGTACACTGCCATTTTTGAAATGAAAACTTGTTTAAGCACGTTTATCGGTATTTTTTTGGTAGGAGAAAAAAGCCATACGTATACCGGCATGACCGACCATATTGCGCTGCGTCAGACTATGTTGATATTACTATATATATAATATACATGTAATATTGATATTACTGCAAGCTCATTATGTAATTATTTATATTATAGGAGGCAAACGAACAGACGGGTCACCCGATGGTAAGTGATCACCGCCGTCCATAGACACTAGCAACACCAGGGGAGTCACAAGTGCGTTGCCGGCCTTTTATAGAAGTATAGTATTTTTTATTTTATTGATTAATTAATTTTATAAAAAATAATATAATTATTGCTCCGAGTGCCATTAAATATGAAAACCAGTCTAATGTTAATAATTTCAATATACAAATTATGTAATATGAATAATTCAGACTATAATTCATTTAAAAGTTCAAAAGAGTACGTAGTTATTTCATTGTTTTGAGTTTTCACTTCTGTCAGCAGTCCTTATGACCGCCTCGACTTTTTTTTTAATTGTCCAATATTGTGCAGAGTTAACTTTCATCTCTATTATAAAAAAAATGAGAGTTCGATCAATACAATATGAAATTTCGAGAACTACCAAAGACTAAATTTCAAGAATTTGGTATCATAATTTTGAACTCCCAATATATTCTCGAATATTCTATGTACAAGTATGCCAGTAAATTATAAAAAAAGTTGGATGTAGTATAATATTGGCATGATTTTAATACCAGAAAATGTCACAAATAGGCCATTCCGTAGCTTGGGCTTAAAATCAGTTACAGTCTCTTAGATAATTATGTTAGGTTCTAACAAGTCCCAAAGCATATTACAGAACTGCCGGTTAGTGAGTTCAAGCACCATGCCAAGCGGGTTTCGATGTCAAAAGCCTATTATAGGGTGGATCAATATGTGAACGATGGTGTTGTATAGAAATAGCACCCCTCTCTGTGCATCCGCTAAAAACGATTCTAAATATATATAATACAGTATTATACAATATGTACGATGAAAAGATAAACCAGATCCAGGTTCTTCTCGATGAATTAGTTGTTTGTCCGAACTGTTAGTAGTTTTGACGTTCATAAGTGTCTTCTCAGGATCTAAATGGAATATAGTACTTTTGATTTGACTTTAGTATCTAATTGTAATAGCAGTAGAATGTAAACTGATGTTAAATAATGTATATCTATACTAATATTATAAAGAGGTAAAGTTTGTGAGTTTGTGACGTTGTAAGGGGTAATCTCAGGAACTACTAGTCCGATTTAGAAAATTCTTTCAGCGTTATATAACTCATTTATCAGGGAAGGTTATAAGCTATATATCATCACGCTAAGACACATAGGAGTGGAGCAGCAATGAAGAATGTTGCAAAATCGGGGTATTTTTTCCTTATCAGAGCTTCCGCTGCGTCTTAGCGCAAAATAACCATTCCACGCGTACGATGTCACGGACAGAAGCTATTAACTAATTATATTATCTATACTAATATCATAAAGAGGTAAAATTTGTGACATTGTAGGGGGTAATATCTGGGGAGTCGGAGAAAAAATGGTCGAACGAAAACGTGTCTTACGAACGCTGCCTTAGCGATGACAGATATATGATTGAGTTCTAGAAAAAAGTTGTAGCTTGATAATGCCTATTACCGCCCAACGAAGTGAGCACGGGTCGGCTAATATATAGCGTATATAACACGTTATAGCTGTTTGCGTTTGACTTAAATCTCATTTTTTTACATTATAGGGGGCAAAGGAACAGGCGGATCACCTGATGGTAAGTGATCACGGCCGTCCATAGTCACTAACTACACCAGAAAAGTCGCAAGTACGTTGCCATATGATGTTAAATGACGATATGGTCTAAAGTGGTAAACACGTTAAACTTAGAAACGACTGGTTATCCAGTGCAGCTGCCAAGGCACACCAATAAGTGCTTTGCAACAGATGTTCAACTTGCCGGTGGTAGCTAGAGCCAAATGGATTTAGTAAAAGCCTAGCCACCATAATATGGTTTCATCGCCATATTTTCCTTCGCCGAAAGCTCCAATTTAGTTTCAATGATTCTATCCTACGTCTATCGATACGGTATCCGAACAAGTTTTCAACTAGAAGATAAGAAAGAAAATGCCTTTATAATTGGAAAACATCACAAACCACTAGATAAATAAGGGGAACCTACACACAGATTATTAGAATATCCAAGAATGACAACAATTCGGATATATGCTGCAACACAGCTGGGTGGTACTGCAACGCTCATTTTCATTGAGGGGAGGGGGGAGGGGGGGGCAAAGCAATGTACGGACATGTAGTCGGTGGCTTAACAAATATATTACAGAGTTCATAATAAATGAACAATAAATAATTATAGTGAAATATAAACATTGAAAAGAGTTACGAATGTTACAAGCAACTAAGCCCTCATCGCTTCATGAATATAGATATTTTAGCTCTTTTTCAGACAGTAAATGTACTTGATTACGACTGCAACCGAGTTTACACGACTCAGTGCATCACTGATGCGAGCGTAACTATTCAATTTCGTTCACTATTCAATGCATTTATGCAAGTTTTCACTTCAAAAAACACGCTAAGTCTAGAAGGATTATTTAATGCACTTACCCAAAGATGTCAATCCTAGGATGCTTATAGAGAATACAGCGTTATTATAGAATTCAAATTAATGTACCAATTAACGCGGGATCCAACCATCATATCACTGAGTCACGATCATTCCAACTTTAATTCCATCCAAAATTGTAACCGAAATAGAATTACTAGCGACGATCACGAAGGCTATATTTCCAGTTTATAGCTTGTATAAGCTATAAAATAGTTCATAACCGTTTGGCTATAAATTTATAGCTGCAATTAGCTATCCTCATGGTTACTCGCGCGTCTAATAATAAGTCATTATTTTCGTCGCATAATTTTGAGTTTATACTTCTTTTGGTGCGTTTAGAAAAACGATAAGTGTGAATTTTTATAATGCGCGCTCACATTGTTACCTGTAAGCAACGCCATGAAACTGGTTGGTAATTGTCTTTTAAGTTTCAGTGTGAAGTGATAACTATATTCAAATAGATATGGAAGTATAACACGTGGTTTATATCGGTGGAGGTAAAAAACATATTCATAGATAAATATACATTCGTATATATTTGTGTGTGATTTTAAATGATATAAGCTGAATGTTTAGACAGTAGCAATATTAATGGAGGCCCTCGATTCTCGTTCTAAATCAATTAAAAATTAAAAAATGAATGGGTCGGCTCGCCCGGGGTAGTACCACCCTCTCATAGAAAACCGACGTGAAGTAACAGTGCTTGCATTGTTGCGTTTCGTTTGGTCAGTGAGAGCGCCGAAGTCCCACCTCCTTTCCCCTCTCCTCTCCCCTACTCCACCCTTTCCGCCAAACACAAGCTGGCAACGCACTTTCGACTCCCCTGGTCTTGTTAATGTTTATGGACGGTGGTGATCACTTAATATCAAGTGACCCACCTGTACGCTTGTCTGCTATGATATAAAAAAGAGTTATAGATGGACATTTTGTGTAAATTATCTCTGTATTGCTATATATTTACATGACAATTGTCATATTCAACAACTGAAAAATGTAACACTATGTATTGATGACTTATAAATAAAAAGCATACAAAATAAACAAAGCAATTTTCATGGTCACGTCTGACATTATTGTAGTTTATTATCTTTATATAGCACTAAAACTCATTTTTATACATGATCCTTATATGCGAGTGACTCATTTTAGATGATTACTTCATTTAATAATGGGTAGTCCGGTGAAGCTGTTAAGACCTCGCTTGGTCAATAGCGTAGTGTAGTCCGGTGTAGCTGTTGAGACCTCGCTTGATCAATAGCGTAGTCAGTTGAAAAAAAAAACATTTCATGAATTGTTTGGTGTAATTAACCTGTCGATTTTAGACGTTCGCCGTATATGAATCATTAACGAAAAATAATTACTTCTGCTGAAATTGTGTTCGGTTTTAATTGATGATTTTTTCTCGTACCGAAATTGCGACGTTCACCAAGTCAGATTATATTGGAATTTATTAACTTTTAAAGAAAATAACTATAAATATCTAACTGACCTGGCCACATCTTGCTGTGACTTCGACACAGAAAAATCGAGGTTACGTAGGAACTAGATTAATATAACACGTTCACCATAAAATGAAATGGAGTTGAAAAAAAGAAATTCAAAATTAAAACGTGGCGCCATCTATAAAAGTCCGTCCTACAGTTTTTGTCAACAAACTAATTTAAAGCGCCATCTGTTCGAGACTAAGGAAACTTACAATTAAAAGCAATAATCAACATTGACAATCATTTAGTTTTTAATGAAAAACATTGAGGCATATGATGGCATATGAACATGACACAATGGTCTCCGTGATATTACAAAAAAGTTAAATGTGTATTGAATACTTGCTTTGACAAAAGTTTCGGTACCTTTCGTATTAAATACACCGCGCTCGCCGAACATTCGACATCTTGCTCTTTTATCTCTGTTTGGTTAGGTTAGGTTAGACTTGCGAAAAAGGATAACGCGAGCTTGTCGCGGTAGCGGTCGGTGAGCGCGGTGCGTTTAATACAAAAGTACCCAAAGATTTTTAAAGCAATTATTCAATACTTATTTAACATTTTTGTAATAACACGGACAAAGTAGGTTTGACCTATACTTTGGTGATTGAAAACATACCTTGAATAAAATAAAATAAATCAAAGTTGATTAAATTAATAAAAAAAAATGTTTTGAACAGTTTTGTACTACTTAACCGATTCCGATGTTTACGATTCATTATCTTTATATATATAATACTTCTGTCCGTGTGTAATATGACTGAACTCCTACTAAACGGCTGGACAGATTTATATAAAATTTATGTGTGTGTTCAGGTGGATTAAAGAATGGTAAGATTGGAGCCGTGAGTCACAGTTGGATCCGGTATATGGCGCTGCGGTTTCATTTTAGGGTTTTTTTATTATCAAGAGAGGACAACGTCCGCCAGGCTCGCTAGTATCCAATAATTATCGCAGTGACGTCTATATTATTTATATTGTATTATGCTGATTTTACCACTCTTCACGCAGGAAGTGGTTAAGTTCAATGCTATGTGGCTATAAGATAAAGTGTGTGTAGATGGAAGTTATATAGCCCATAAATGAGAATAATAACCAATAATACTATAATAATAATAAATAAGCTATAAGATTATAAAAACCTTGTTATTTGAGAGGTTTCATGCTTAAACTACTTAACCGTTTATCATGAATTTAGCATACACTTTGCCAGGGATACAGTTAAATACATAGAATCTGGGACAAGCTTAATCTGTGTGATTTACGTGGCATTAGCACCAATAAATCTCTACCGTGCTTCAAAGTTAAGTATAACATGCCGCGGGAGTTCTCAATTAAAATTAATAAAGACGTAAACAAATACTGCGATTTATAATACAAGAAAATAGAATCATAAAATGCAATGATCCAATAAGTCCAAGTATCTTATTATACCGTACCCTTGTTAAGCCTAAATCGATATATTTCATGATGAAAAACTATATTGTTCCCGAGTTATAAATTACATTAACGCGAATGAAGCCGCGAGCAAAAGTTAGTCATTTATAAAGACAAAAATACGGACAAAATCTCGGGCAACTGTTAGTCATGCATAAATTAATAAAAGGACCCTGTATATAATAATACTCCCTCTTGTCATGTATTTGGAATTGATTTTATTACGGAATCTTTTATTAAATAAAATATGGGAACGGGAAATTTAAAAATAAATATCTAATTAGATCTAAGTAAATTTGCTTCGCGTTATCGTTTGCGGCCTTTTAATTAATTTGAGCAACATCGGCGTTCCGCAATTTGCTTAGTTTATTGGTTTTCCTAAAATTAAGAGTATTAAATATGATTACGTATTTAAATTCCCACAAAATTAATTTCCAATCGCACTCTACTTTAGAATTTGTTGATAAATACTTACTCGAATAATATGGCTGCCAATATTTCTACCCTTAAAATATTAATACTTATATCGCGATTGTTGGCAATTTTATTCTGAGTATCGGAGAAAAGATGACATTTACAAACGGACAAAAGTGTTATGGACAGTGAGTCATTGAGTGTAATTTGATAGTTGTCGCTTACATTAGAATTATAGGAAATTATAACGTGTTACGATAAGTTAATATGTAAAAGAATGTTCACACCGCTAAGAATGGAAGCGGCAAAAAATATACGGTTCGCGCCATACGAGGCGTAGAAAAAAAAGTGTGTGTGTAGTTATGTACACGCGTTAGAAGTTATACATCCTTGGCGTAACAGGACAAAATCTTTTCAAAAATTTTATCTTTCGCCTTAATCTAGGTTTTTAGAAAAAACGACACTAACAATAGAAAAAAGGTATTTAATACATTGAAAGTTTTAATACAAAGAAATATAAACAACAAATACAAAGAAACAAAATGTTGACTATAGCTAACTTCAGGAATTAGTATCTTCAAAATCAAAACATGCATCTGCAACATGGAAATATGTGTGCAACTTGACAGGTTTCGGCGCAGCGAGAGAGCATTTTAGTAAGGAACGCGGAGGGGTTCATAAAGATAGTACACAATACAGTTAGACTGAAAAAAATCGAGAGTTAGTTTGAGGAGGCGGTTCTTTACAGGGATTAATCTATAACAAGCTACAAGGAACGAATTACAAATGAGGAATTTACAGGCAATGATTTCACGAACAACCAAGTCACTTATACCGAAACCGTCGAGCCATAAAAGATAAATTGTATTATACAGATAATGTATTATAAATAGAACGAATTTGAATGTTGTGAATATTATTACCTTATAACCTCATTCGCGAGTGTAACTAACTGTAAGAGTCATATACTTTTGTCTCTATAAGAAAAAAAATAGGCAAAACACGGCATTTTATTTATCAACGAACGTATATGAATGATATGGTGATGTTCGGAAATGAGGGCCCTCTCTACGCATCCATCAAAATCGAATGTAACCATCTATGTTTGTAAAAATATTATGAAAAGATAAACCAGATCGAGTTTCTTGTCGGTTCTTCTCGTTGACTGGGTTTTCTGAAACGGTGGTAGCTTTGACGTTCATAAGCGCCTTGTCAGAGCCTAAATTGGATAAAGTATTTTTGATTTTGATTTTAAGAATATAATCAAATACGAAAAAGTTTCGCATAAAAATGGTTAAGCGATGTTCCCTTACTTAGAATTATAGAATGACTTTGAGTTTTGAAGGAATACCTTATGACCGAAACATACCATACCTAGCCCGCGTGTTGAGTTTCATTCTTAAATTAATTAACGCCACACATTTAGGTTTATTTTTGGCAACCTGTGCAGTATTAGAATATCAGGTACTTGTGTATTAAATGCATCACACTCGCTGACTGCTGCTGCGGCCGGCTCGCTTTATCATTTTTCGCAGTCTAACCTAACCGAACCAAACCAGAATAAAAGAGCAATCAGTGTTTTGAGGGGCTGCATGTGCCATTCGCATCTTTATATAAAGATTGGGGGGGCGGGAACAGCGAGCGAAAGAAATGATTTCTTCACCCCGCGAAAAGTAATAGTTACTGATATATTCATGATCAAAGTTTAGTGTTTTGAGGGGCTGCATGTGCCATTCGCATCTTTATATAAAGATTGGGGGGGCGGGAACAGCGAGCGAAAGAAATGATTTCTTCACCCCGCGAAAAGTAATAGTTACTGATATATTCATGATCAAAGTTTTGAGGTTATGTGTCACCTTCGAACAATTATTGGTAATTTTGTATATTACCAATTTGATGATTTTTAAGTTAAAACGAAACAGTTTCGTCTAGATTTGGTTAGGTTAGGCAAGACTGGAACAGACCACTCTGCTCCTCTCCCGCAGTCGACGAACCACACGGCGGCGATGGGTCGGTGACGATCTCCGGCCGCCGTAGTGAGGGCCTGCTGTGGGCGATGGACACGGGCATGTTTGTCGCTCTGGCAATTCTAACACAGGCCCACGTGGTTAAGACACATTAATGTTCAGTGCGCCTCCCATCAGTTCGTCAGAGAGGGTCAAGGTCTTCCTCTCCAGACTACAAGTCGGAGCCCTGATGAGGGGTCAACACCTGACGGGTCGGGTAGAAGCACTGCAAAGGCCGTTCCTGCCGCCCTGCTAAATGGTGACAAGAAGAACACCGAGGGGGTTTAGTCAGTAGAAATCTGGCATTCTCACCTGTGCTGCCCGGCTAGGTGCAGATCTCCAAGAGGATTCCCACGCGAAAAAATAAAAGGCAAGACTGTGAAAAAGAGATAGCCCGAGTCCGGTGCATTTAATACACAAGTACCAAATATCATTATCTATTTATCCGCACACAGCGTTAGAACAACGTTGATTAATAAACGACTAGCCAGCGCAGTACCGTGTCAACCTCCCGCGTAAAGTTTCCCGTCTTAGTTTGAAAAAGTTTCCGGATTTGTGTGTCTTTGTCCCGTTTGTATCCTCCGGTACGGAGATTATAGGAAACATCCTAGTTAGGGGACGGTATCGTATTTCACTTTATATCTACGTGTTGATTAAATTAAACTTTGCAAACAATTATAACAAGTTTTGATTAGTTCATTCATTTATATGGATAACTATTTCATACATTGAAAATTGGTCTGTATACTATGTATAATTATATATATCACGTGAGTTTTTCTGTGTATATACTATTGACCAGGAGCCCGTACTATTTATTATAATGGTCAATAATTCCAAGTCATTAGTACGTACTAATGACTAGGTACTATTACCCGTACTAAAATAGTATTGACTATCTGCAATCCTGATCATAACTAATATTATAAATGCGAATGTGAGATTGTTTGTTTGTTTGTTATGCTTTCATACCAGAACCAAAGGTATTTATATAGCATGAGGGTTCAATGATGACAGTACATTAGTGATAGAAACAAGTATACTTCAGAAACAATCACCATCTAGATGTAATAATACTTATTATTATTTCGGGGATTCCTCTCTATCTATATATTACATATAATAAGATTGTATATATAACGTATGTGTATTTTATAGATTTTTGTTAGAGCTATATATATAAACACAAAGCTATAAATAAAGTAGGTCACCAATAATGATCATTTGTAGCATACTCTGTTATTTTGTAGAACCGGGTCTCTAATAATGTACTGTCATTAATGTCACTACTGTCAATGTCAATTTTGTTTTTGCCCTTCCGTATTTTACTGCGTCATTGGATTGTGTTCACTAAATGTTCTGTGAATTATATCTCGTTAAATCAGATTGAGTTTACTTTTTAAACCTATAAATCTGTCAATTTTTGTGAAAATAATTGTTACAGGTGTCTAGAAATAAGTACTAGAACACGTTTTAATTATTTTTAGAAATATCTATCTATCCGTCGGTTTGTTGGGACACGCATCACTGCTAAAGTACTACGTTCAGAATAAAACAACCGTAAAGCATATCCACGTGTAACATTTAATCTTTGTTTCATTGAAATCGGTTCACTCTATAAAAAGTTATTGTGGTTTAATACATTCTTATAATTTTATTAATCACTGTTTGTCTACATAAGGTTCACGCGGACGAAGTCGCGGACACAGCCAGTATATAATAAGCTTAACCTGTACCTGCGATCGACTGACCTTATAATTTTTTAAAGAACTATAATTTCTGTTATTGTCATGTCCCCTTGTTTACAGAATATATTTATTGTTTAAAATATTACCGACGGTGAGCGATAGTGGCTGCAACATACTGGTTAACTACAACAGTTACTGGCGTTCATATAACTATCTATTTAACAATAATGGTGCTAAATATTATAATTTTCTGTTTATATGTTTGCATTTATATTAACAATTTTAATTAAATAAATAAATAGTATCTCGCTTTAGTTGCCATTAATGTCTTTCTAAAATAAATTAGGTAAGCAATTATAGGTACATAAATAAAATAAGCTATCTGCTAAACATTCAATTTCAGAGCAATTTCATTTATTTTCCTTTCATTTCAGGACCGAAGCTTTTGATATAACAGGAAATGTACGTTTTGTAGATCAATTACATTTTAATGATAAGAATTTTACAATGTAACATAAAAGCGGATGGGAATATTTATGTTTCAATGGTTTTTTATCAAGCATTTTCGGGAAG
>MU160948.1:21495-38282 GCA_015888305.1 Antheraea pernyi
TTGAGCTAGTTGTCAAATAAAATCGGCTGAGTGCCTTAAGCGCTCGCTTTAGTGGTCCGGTGAAGCTGTTAAGACCTTACTAGGTCAAAAACGTATTCAGTTCGAAAAAAAAACCGATTATACTGATTCTGTTAGCTTAGATAACATTAGTGGGTTTACAAGCGTATGTTAATGACTACGTCCGGTACCGCTGTGACATACCCGAGAGGCGAGACTATAACGCCACCCGGAGAGCCACTGTTGACCTGCGATACCGCGCTATTGACTTTATTGGGGGTGTTACTAATGACCTCGAACGCTATTGGTTGAAGTTATCGGCTGTTCATTATTCACCCCGGTGTGAGACTACATTTGTGGGAGTTCGGCATATGAAAAGCAAGATGTCGCTGATAGTCTAAACTTGGCTAGTTTTCTGTTACATAAAAATGGCAATATAGCAAGCAAACCATAATCTTGAAGAATTTTAACCGGAAGGGTTGTTCCGCTCAAAGAGACACTATAAATAGCCTACTATAACTATAGCCTACAGAAAAATTGTAAGGATCCCATCAGACAACTAAATAATAATAATCATAAATACAGTGGTACAACAAAATGATCCCAAGGAGGGTTGATGTCAGGCAGGTGGCCGATCGTAAAAATTAAGCCAAATCATACACCACAACATGAGAAACATGTTGTACCGCCCCTACTTATGTGGGATAAGGGTAAGAAGAAGAAGATTATAGTACAGAAAAGCCGAAAAATTCAAAGATTTGTACTGTGATGTCACCAACGCTGGCTAAACCTTACGAGATAGATCAAACTAATGTACTACGGAATTGTGTTAAATAGAACGATAAAAAAGTCCACATGTGATTATGCCCATAATTTCCTTCGGGAAGAGTCCTATGGCCCTGCAGTGGGTCTCTTACAGGCTGATGATGATGACAGTGACTTTATTTTACTTTGATAAGTTTTGGGATCAGTCAGTGTATGACCAGCTATAGAGACATCGAGACGCTTGCAGGCCGGCATGAAAGTGAAGACCAACGATGTACTGTAGATCCCTCGATTATCTTAGTTTTTTGATTGCGTTATACCTAGTTAAAATTCGATATTGTACATTTTAGAATGGATGTTACTTTGGACTTCCGCCTAGAAGTGATCAGTTACAGCCAAGATACACTGCAACAAAAAAAAAATTACGCAACGTGTACCTGAAAAAGTTAAATATTTAATGAATTAAAAGCGAAATATTAGTAATTTAAAGGAAAAAAACAGTAAATAAACGCTTCGTTAGTTGAGGGTGGTATCCTATGTTGGCAGATGGTTAAACCTGTCGTCGGTTGTATTGTTGGTATTTAGCTGTAAAATGTAAAAGTTAAAATTAATTAGAATATGTTGCAGATTAACGTGTAACGAAAAGATTCAATTACATGTGTCTCGCTGCCTTGCGGAACGTCTCCAGACGTCGGGTTCAACCATCTACTGACGACGTGTTTAATTACTTTTTGCTTTTCAGTTACTAATATTTCGGTATATCTATTACTAGATTCTGATTTAACATATTCAGGAACCCCTGGTGCAAATAAAGTCAAACGAATTATATTGTACTCAAACGTGGCAGCGGCTAAGCAATTTAAGGCGGAAGTGCAAAGTAACATACTGAAATATACTGAAATATTTAATGATGGATTACCGCAAAGTAACACCTTCCTTAATAAAATTTCATATACTATACCGTTACATTTGCAGAATTAAAAAAATATGTGTAATTAACACGTGGTAGAAGTGAACCTTTTAAAAAGAATGCGAGATGAGCGTAATATGTCTCACTGTCCTCCAATAACCGAAGGTAAGCGAGACACTACAACAAACAAACAAACTCTTGAGCTTCATTAGTATGGATTAATATCATGGTATGACATGTCATCAAAATGGAAATAAAAACCCAATGTATCCCATTTTAGTCTCATAGACATTTCTACGTCAAACAACAAAAACAAAAGTCACGAAAAACGCAACACCAGCTTTGTTCGAAAGAATTGAATTAAAAATGGCGACTGGAAATTTCTCTGTTTTTCGTGGCTCACGCTCGACTGCCCGCAAATGGACAATTAGCCGCTTTGCACGCGACCGAATAAAAGCAACTTGCACTCGGTTCTCAGTGAAAACATTGTAAGTTTTGGACGATACGACATAATCTCTGGTAGAAAGTCTTTGTATCCTAACAATGGATAACGTATTTTTTTCTTTTTGCAGCTTACACACAATACCATTTTGTCGCTGTCGGAATATCTGCACTATTGTGGAACAAAAGATTTCATTTTAAATTACAAATACGGGTTCCATAAACACAACATTATAAATTTATTTTCTTAGCGTTGCAGTACAATATGAAACCTAATAATAATAAAATGTAGTGTATCTGTGGAGGTTGTGGTATAGGTGCCTATTGGCGGGTCATAGTAAAATACATAGAACATTCTCCATTAAAAAATACTTAGATGTGCCAACGTTTTGTATTAATTTTGTAAACTGTAATTTTTGTAAAATGTAAACGTACCTGTATTAATTTTATAAATACAGATTTTTGTTCAGATAATGAAAAATAATTTAATAATCACCACTTATCATAAAACAAAGTCGGAGGACTGCGTCTGTCTGTCTATCTGTTCGCGATAAACTCAAAAACTACTGAGCAGATTTTCATGCGGTCATTAATAGATAGAGTGATTCACGAGGAAGGTTTATGTATATAATTTGTCAACATTTTTTATATAAATTTAAAAAAAAAACGATATTTGTTCGAAGTATCGGAAAAAGTCGAGCCACCTGAGCGCTTTCGTCAGAAACGCCGCCTTTGATAACCAAAACAATTGTTATAATAAACGACACAACCAAAGTCGCGGGAATCAGTTAGTTATTACAAAATAAAATTAGAAATATTTACCACAATGACCCATTGAATAAATGTATTTGAAGATAAATAAATAAATCATTTCTTTCAAATCGAAAGGTTTCAGTGAAACTTGTCTAAAAAGAATTCTCTAGAATTTTTCATCAGAACCGCGAGCGCTAATAAACAATTAAAATTCCGCAGAGATGAATGGTTGTGCTGTGAATTCACAATCGCTGTTGTTCCCGAGTGATTCATATTTTTTGTAGCATCGCACTTATAGAAATTGCTTAGAGATGGAATAAAGAATTAAATTTATAATATAGATATTTCAATTTAAAAAGTAACCTAAAAAAATAACTTCTGTAATTGTTACATAGTTTAATGTATATCGTATCTAAAAATGTCTTTACATTTGTCTATTGATAAATATTTTAACCTATGGACTTTCAAAAGCCATAACGGTGTTACTACAAAAAAAATTAAACACGTATTGAATAATTGCTTTCAAAAGGTTTCAAATTAAATGCACCGCGCTAGCCCGAGGCAAGTTGGCGTTATACTTTTTCGCAAGTCTAACCTAACGTAACCAAAGCGAGACAAAAGAGCGAGATGGCGAACATTCAGCGATCGCGGTGCATTTAATTCGAAACCCTTTTAAAGCAAGTATTTACGATATCGTAATACGTATTTAACTTTTTTGTAATAATACGGTAAAAGTTTAAGGGTCCATACATACGAATATAAACCTCATGAGATGTGTCGAATTGTTGACAGTTGACAAAACATTAAAAAATAACAAATTATGCAATTTTGTGTATGTAACATTATTTTTTTGTAAAATATATTTTGAATATTTATTTTTTAATTTGGACGAACTTTTTATCATTAAACCATGAAATTTGTTATGTCGTGAGATTTAAAAAAATATAAAAAAAACACGATTCGCCATTTTGAGATATGATTTTCTTTATTTTTTTTAAATCAGCCCAAGTGTTAAACAATTACCACCACAGTTAAGATACCAGTCATTCTCCCGCGGCTTCGCTCCTGTATACTCCAAAATTTATTTACTCATATGGTTGAAATCGTTTTATATTATTAACCATAAACACTTAACCTTCGCTTCCACTCTTTAACCTAACCGTAGATCGATATGACGAGCAATTTTTTGAATGTATAATTTTGTTTATTGATACATATTTCCGTAACTTTGTATACTTAAAGTCATGAACCAGCTACTTTTCTATACGTTTACTTCTATACGTAAATCGAAAGAGATTCGAGAGTAGTATGAAAAGTAGTTGCCAGAACATAGGTATTTGTCTCAGCGTCTTGGCTGAGCCCTGTTCGGGTGAATACCTCATCAGCGATTCTCATGATAGAGCTAGAGGGATTGGAGAACAACAAAAAAGAAAAAAAAACACCTATATGTGTACCGGTAGCTGCACTTAAGAGTCAGTCTTCAATTAGGTTCAACGTGTTTATCATCTTAGAACCACATCGTCATGTGACACCAGGTGAGATAGACCTTAAACAACAATATCTATAAGGTATTAAAAATAGATTTACATAACCAGAAAATCGTACTAATCCTGATATCTGTAATTTTATACGCATTATGTGATTGAAACGAAACCAAAACAAATAAATGTAAAAATAAAAACAAATAAATGTAACAGTCATAAAAATAATCATTACATAGTATAAAACAAAGTCTCCTACCACGTCTGTCTGTCTGTCTGTTCGCGATAAACTCAAAAACTACTTAACAGATTTTCTTGCGATTTTCACCAATGCATAAAGTGATTGTTGAGGAACGTTTTGGTATATAATTTATCAAGGATTTATTTTTAATCAGGGCGGGACAACGTCTGCCGGACCCGCTAGTATTACTTAAAATTGAGTCGTGGTGGTCTACTGGTTGACCAGTGGAATATCATTTCGATGTCCGCAAGCAATTTTTCATTATTCCCGTACATTAATTCATTTAAATTGGTATCACTATCGGCTGACGGTGAAGGAATCAGAAGGAAAAAACCCGATTTTCACAGATTTTTCATTGGTGCTCAGCACCTATTGGTCTTAGAGTGATGATGTATTTAACACTTCCTTCCTCGATAAATGAGGTATTTAACACAGAACACAGTAGTTCCTGAGATTAGCGTATTCAAGCAAACAAACTCGTAGATTCTACTACATAAAATAGATAGATATTAGTATAGATTTGGGACCTTAACTGATCATCCGCATCTGTAATTTCTAACCGCTTTCTGACCCCACATTTCGCAGGATTATTTGTTAACGAAACGTTCTGGAATCGAAATGCAGGCATCACAAAAGGAAGTCACGTCTTTCTTAGCTTTTACATTACACCTGTTTAATACCAAAATACTTTATGTTCAAGAACACATAGAGGCTATTTCTTTATTTAATCGTATGGATAAATAAAGTAACCAATTGTCTTTTGTTACAATTAGATATTTCATTATTTCAGCCATTTTAGGGCTTCGTCGGTAAGAAAGATTAGGTCACCGGGAGAACCATTATACTTTCTTAGTGGGTATTCTTCTGTATAATGTATTGTATTGGTTGAATTTCCGCCCCGCAGTCACGGCGTGGTGAGTCAATCCATACGCACCGGTACTTAAATTCTGATAAATTATCGAGGGTATTGATTATGTTTTATGATTGCAGTTAACACCAGAATTCTAGTAAGGTATGGTAAAAGCTGCAAAAAAAGTATAAATATTAGTTACAAAAATATACGCAAAACCTGACAACTATTAATTCCGCTATATTCATAGCGGCCTGAAAGATTGACAAGGATGTTGCACTGTTATAAACTGACGTATAAATCAACAAAGTCTACACAGTGTAAACTGCGGATAGAGAATGGTAGACACTTTATGTGCGACATCGGTTATTGTATCGTTCGGTGTAAAATCAATAGCCTGTTGTTGGAACTGACTGTGACTAGTCACACAGAATAAATCTAATCCTAAAATATATATTTCACGTGTTAATTTTGCCGTTGATATTTGGAAAATTCCAAAAATATGCGGTTTATTTATTCTATCTAAAAGTAACGATACCAAAATTCAGTCAAATCTTTTATGAAAAATATAATATCAGAAATTTTACTACACTGTTTTTTCTATTAAATTCCTACATAACCTTCCTATAATCGCGTATCGGTCTGAGGGACCGATCTCTGTTGTGTTTTATGTAATGTATGAATGAGTGTTCAGGCTATATTTATTTGAAGTTTATAAACTATGCAGGTACTGATAATCCCAAATCGTCAGCGTTTTGCAATTAAACGAAAAAGCGAGTCAAACGTAGGTTGTCGGTATCACAGACCAACGTGCGATTATAGCAAGGTTCTCTTATGCTATATAGGTTTTAGCATTTAAGCACAACCTCTCATGATGATGCGGTCTAAGATGTAAATACGTTAAACTTAGACATGGCTGGTTCTCAAGTGTAGCTATTAGGAAACATTAACGGGTACTTTGCTGTTTTCAACTTGAGGGTGGTAGCTAGCCAGGAAGACTACCACCATGCTATAGTTTCATCACGGTGTTTTCCTTCACAGAGGTTCTGACTCATTTATTTATTTATTGTGGATATAGCAACAGTCAACAGTCAAGAACGATAATACAATAACAATAATAAAAAATAATAAAACTAAACTGAAGACCTAAAATGCTTTATCACATAGAAACTTAACTTAACTTACACTATTAATAATAATAAAAAATAATTAAATTATATAATAGTAAATACTGCAAAACATTAAACTTAGAGAGAGAAAAAAATAGAATAAGAATAAACGAACAAAAGTGAAAATGAACTAATTCATGAAAACTAAAATTAAGATATTGGAAAAAGACAAGATAGCAAACATAATTGAAAATATTTAAATATGATATACTTACTAGCTGCAGTTGAAATGGTCATGGATATAAAATTTGTTTAATTGTCTTTTTGAATTTGAATGCTCGATGGTCAAATATGTCTAGTGAAATGTGCTTGGATGAGATCTCATTATATAAACGAGTCATACGTACAATTGGGTTATACGTATATTTGTAAGGATTCGAACCTACGCCCATCGACGCGGTCTCCGAACACACTATCAACTAAGCCATCTACACTTTGTAGGTGGTAGAGCTACGCTGTAGCTATTACTAGTCTTAGCATGAACGGGTGGGTTCGTCCGGGTCAGTACCACCCTCTCACAGAAAGCCGACGTGAAGTATCAATGCTTGCACTGTTGCGTTTCGTTCGGTCATTGAGAGCCTACTATTGAGGGCCCCATACACCGGCTGGCAACGCACCTTGGACTTCCCTGGTGTTGCTAGTGTCTATGGACGGTGATGACCACTTAACATCAGGTGACCCACCTGTTCGTTTGCCTCCTTTTGATATAAAAAAAAACACTTCACAAGGTTATACGATATCCACAGTATATAGTCAAGGTCTTTCACGAAGTTGAAATTCCTATCCTTTATGCTTTAGGCTTAGTTATGATGAATTAGAAAGTGGCTAAATTTCGATGAATTATCAAAAGATTTATAATATATTTGTATGGATACCAAAAGAGCTGATCATAAAATATGACCTCATTAAATTCATCACACGGTTCCCTATACTTACTCCTGTTTATCCCATGCTTGTAATTTATAGAGACGGGAGGCTGTATACGGGAACGAGTAACTTCGTTATCTATCGTCGACGTGAAAGCATCATATGTGCATATAATTGATAACAGAAGGTGAAAATTACTGAAGAGTATTTTCATTCACTGTTGACGTATGTCCCGATCGTATGGATTGGTTGATTATACGACTAATCGACTTAAGTATGTATCAATCAAATGACCCCAACGGACCTTATTTCGAATACAGACAATTAAAGTCGTAAATTTTTTTGTAATGAAAACTTATTTAGCCGCGTTGAGCCTTAAATCGGCGTTTGTACATGTAATATTGATATTTTGTATTGAGTTCCGTCATATGTTTGATTCATTAATAAATTGTATAAAAATGTATAGTTCGGAGTACCAATAGGTGTAAAATCCAGAATAATATTAATACTTTCGATTTACAAATTATGAAATTTAAATAATTCAAACTACAATTGAATTATGTTTTTTTTTAAGTACACAGTTTTTCCACTGTTTAGAGTTTCCGTTTCTGTCGGTAGTCGTTATGATTGCCTCAACTCTTTCTAAATATAAACAAGATAAACGCAATATTGTCAGACATGTTAATTATCATAATGTACATGAAAGTAATTATTTTGATATAATATTTGCCATATAAATTCGTTAATGATTATACTTTACAATTAGATTGTATACGTTATTTCAATTATTAATTTGTGCACCGGTGAAATTGATGCCACAAGCCATTATCTTCCAGTTAACCAGTAATATTATTAATAAAATATAATTATTGGTTACACAAATATATAAAAAAAACATTCTTATAAATGTTTCTAAAATAAGTGTATTATAATACACTAGCGGGCCAGGCAGACGTTGTACCGCTTTGATTATTAAAAAAATCCTGGACAATTTATATACCAAAATCATGAATGAATCACTTTATCTACATGAAAATCCGTTCAGTAGATTTTGAGTTTATCACGAACAGATAGACAGACAGACACGGTAAGGGACTTTGTTTTATACTATGTAATAATATACGAATTAGGGTATCTGTGTTGCTATATTTTGTATTCTCTGTGATGAGGAAAAACACTAAGCGACGTTCACGTTAAATTTGGTTAGCGTAATACTTATAAGATTGTCAACTTCCTTGGATAGGCACTCTAAGTTGGAGTCTACGTCTATGAGACGCCATAAAATATGAGATTTTAATAGTAGACTCTCTAACGTAACCATCTTTTGTTTTAAATAATTTGTTTCTTAAAAGCTGTGTAGCGCGACTTCGTTCGCATGGAATTTTAAGTGTAATAAACAGTAATTTAAGAAAAGTCATAGGTACGTGTTTATATTCGTACTGTTATATCCCTTAATACTATGTTCATAAAGTGCATTCAGCATTTCTGTATATGACGCTGTTTTGTCACGTGCAATTATGCATTTTTAGTTTTCTTAATAATAAGTTCTCTTACTAAAGACAGTCATTACTAGAACCTCGCGGAGTACGGCATTGTCCACTCACTAAACAAAATTCGGGAGTCAGTTGTGTTAGTGTAAAAACTATATTTTTTCAAATATATAATCTTAGTGCAAAAAGTGTGTTTTATTTTATTTTTATTTTTAAAAAAGAATAAACACGGACGCCGCCTAACAGTACGTTTAATGTATGGCTGTCACTCTTTTTGAGCAGTCAGATACTAAAAAGTGCCTACTTGTTAATTAAGCTGAAGCTGATACTAGGTACTATACAATACACCTTGAAGATTAAAGTCACTAATTCAATAGTATATTATTTGTTTGTTACGGTATTACGCCTTGGATACACAACCGATCATTGAGAAATTTTGGAAACAAGTTGTTCGGGCTATAAAAAAGGATACTGGATACCTTTCAAAAATGTCTAACCCTCCCTCACGCCGCCGTGAGGGAAGGTCCCTCCTTCGCTCCCGCACACACCGTGGTTCTTCAGTGATATCTCGAGCCTAGGTCGTCCCCGGATGGAGCCCTCGAGCTGTCACTATCGCGATACAGTGACTCACCTACATCACTTGTACACACATGAGATCACCTCACATACGTGCACACATTACACACATAGTGGAAGGGTTTTACTTTTTTTTCCCTTAACCGAACTGAATCGAGTAGTTTAGTTCGTTTCACATTAGATATACATGTAAACGTTTGTGAATCACGCAATCTCAATTGTATGACTCACAAACGAGTATATGTATGAATAGCTTAGAATAGTTTAGCTAGGTCAGATCCGAGGTAACAGCAACAGCCCAAGCCGAGGTGTTCCGCGCACCATTGAGCTAGTTGCCGAAATAAAATCGGCTGAGTGCCTTAAGCGCTCGCCTTAGTAGTCCGGTGAAGCTGTAGAGGCCTCCAATAAGGCCAATAGCGTAGTCAGTTAAAAAAAAAACCTTTCAAAAATGTAATGTTCCTGAGTCATAAGTCGTGTGTATAAAGGCAAGCGAAGCTGAGAGCAAAAGTTAGTTTACTATAAGTATAGTTTCATTCCTTTAACGAATTAGTAAATAGTAATTCCAACACATGGCTACAGTAATAAATATCCCAGCCTTTATTAAAGCATGTTAAAAGCTTGTGAAGCATTTTCCTTTCAATAAAATGGTTAATCAAAATTCAATCAGTATTAAAAAAAATGGAAAATCAGTCGTGGGCGGTTAATACTCTACATATTTTTTTTGGTATTGACAAAGCCCTAAAAAGAATCACACGACTATGAAAGCACCGCCATTACTCATCGTTCTTATTGACGAGAAAGTCTCATGATAATACAGTATCAAGAATTTCTACAGGCGTCTTAAATAAAACTACGAATATCAGCTGTATACCAGGAAGCGTGTCTTTTGTACTCGATTAAAAAATAGATTTTTAATTTTATATAACTTTTTCATTAATCAAAATAGAAAGTCGAGAGTTTTGATCGGTGAAATATAAATGTCCGCAGGTTTGAACCCCGGCATGTATCGACGAATTTGTGGGAATTCGCGTACATTTACCAATATAATTTGGTAACACTATAGGCTGACGGTGAAGGGAAACATCGTGAGGAAACCTAAACCTGAGACAGTAGTAATAGTACCACCTATATACAGGTTGACGATGAAGAATAAAAAGTATGGTTTCGTTATAAAACTCATGACTGATCATCATCTTCTTACCCTTATCCCACCTAAGTGTTGGCACATGTTTTCTTTTTCCACTCTCGCCTATCAGATGTCATCATTTTCAATCTCATTTTTCAATCCTTCCATACCATTTCTGTTCTCTATTTATAAACTTAGCTTCTTTCTAGCAATAAATTAATAACCTAATCAATACTAAAAAAATAAAATAAACAGGAATACATAAAGGAAATAAGAAAGAGACATGTATACAATCGAAGCAATTAAACAAATAGACCTAACGCGACAAACCTTAAACTTAACGAAAATCAAATCGACAAGGGGAGCGATAATATCCCAAACATTGTTAAAATTCATAACATTTAATATATATATAATAAGGAGCGCAAGATATAAATAAATTAATTATATTTTATAATATTTATTTTTAAAAGTCTCGTATTATGTCCGAGGAAAAGGGGGGATTTAAAAAAAATCCTTCCTTACCTTTTTCGGTCTTCCGCTACTCTTATATCCATCGACCATCATATTCTTTCTTTTTTTTTCATGACTGATATTTACATTTATTACGAAGAAATCTGTTTTACAAAAAACCAACTGTGTGTGTTTAAACATTTAAAAGAAACCTAATAAATCATATTCGCAGAAAATAATTCTTTATTTCTGTCTCAACCGTCAAGACTTCTTTTAGAACTGTAAAGATCTAGTAACATAAGAAATTGTTCTTACATTTTTTAGCCTTTATATTTATACTAACTTCACCTAAAATGAATAACAATATTCGTAATCATCTATTAGCCGAATTAAAGTCTCGTACCAATAAACGTTCGTAATGGAACCTATTTGTATCGAACTATGAGCTCGGAAATATTTGTCACAACATTTATCGGTGGTATATGCTATAATTAATTTAATTACATCAATTACTCCGAGTTTATATTGCGGATATTAATTTGTCAATGTATCATTATGTTAATAATGCATGGTGTCTCTCAAAAAATATTAGTTTCATAGAATAAATCTTCCTAGAAGGTAAAAAGTAGTTTTATTCTTTTTTTTTCGTATAATTTATAGGTTTTAGCGTTTGACCACAATTTTTTTAAGTAAAAACTTCTTCAGGGACTTTGAGCGGTATTTTTTTAACCGACTTCGAAAAAGGAGAAGGTTACTACGTTCGGTTGTGTGTGTGTGTTTTTTATGTATGTTAATCGATATCTCCGTCAATTATGAACCGATTTTAATGATTCTTTTTTTATTTGAATTGGTTATATTCAGAGGTGGTCCCATATAAATTTGAAGAAAATATTCAACCCCTCAGGGGGTGAAATATCGTTTATTTGATTTTCGCCCACTTCGTCTCTACGTATTTTCGTGAAATTGGAACCGATTTATTATACCCATTAGAAGCCAGATATAATTATGGGCACTAAAAAAGGAGAAATAATTTTTTTTTACAAAAAAAAATAAACCGCCTTCGATGTGAAAAACTAATAAGGCACCAAAAAGCAAAAAATAACTGAATTATTTTTGCTTTTTGGTGCCTTATTAGTTTTTCACATCGAAGGCGGTCTATTTTTTTTGTAAAAAAATTTTATGGTAGAAGATTAATTAATAATTTTGCGTCATGACACCCTACGTCAGCATTATCGGCCGTGTTGCGCTTGTAGTGACTAGTGATGCGTATAGGGGCATGTGTACATGTAATATTATGCAGTTCATCATACGTTTAATTGATTAATAGACTTTATAAAATGTAGGTATATAATTATTGTTGCTGGTGCCAACAGAAATAAAAAATTATAATAATTTAAATAAACAAATTCTGAAATTTTAATATTCTCAATCACACTATAATTAATATGAAAATTCAAAAGAAAACTATTTTTTTCATTGTTTTGAGTTGTAACTTCTGTCGGCAGTCCTTATGACTGCCTCGATTTTTCTATTAACATGGGGAAATCCCTACGTATACCCACCCTTATAGGAGAGAGAGTGGGTTATGCTCGACTCGCACGGACTAAAGCCCCACGGTGTACCGTCCGCTGCATTGTTGGGGCGGCCAGGGATCGGTTCTGCTGTATACGCGAGAACCACCCCTGCCTGCCATAAGGTGATCGCCAGGCTCCGATTTAACCACAATCTCAGCTGACATTAAATGACCACGTCTAAGATGGTAAATATGCAAAATATAGAGATAGATAGATTTTCAACCTGAGTGTGATAGCTAGCCAGGTGGATTTAGAACTAACTCTACTCCAATGCTATAGTTTCATGACGAGGTCTTCCTTCACTGGGAGCTCCGATACAGTTGAAAGGTTCCGAAACTTTTTTTTTAAAGTGGGGAAATCCCTTATGGATACGCCACTCTCCCGGGGGAGAGGGTGGGTTATGTCCGAGTCGCACGGACTAAAACCCCACGATGTACCGACAGACCGTTTTGTGGGGGCGGCAAGGGATCGTTCGAGCTAATCAACCTTGTAGGGGACCTTGTACCTTGAGGGGAGTTGGAGATGGGCGAAGCGCCTTCTCCTCCTGCCTGTCCTCCTTTGGCGGAGACGGCCACTTTGAGGGTCTGCCTCGCGGGCCCTCTCCGCCACCTCCTTCTGCGAGACGACCTCCTCGCAGAAGGAGGCCATCGCTCGCCAAGCCTGTTCGCTGCCGAGCATGGCCGAAACCACGCTCGGCAGCGATAAGTCCGTTCCCACGGCCGCCGCCAGAATGCAGCGCTGCTCCCCCACGCAACACACTCAGACAGCGTGTGCTGCGCGGTATCTTCGTCAGCGCCGCACTCGTGGCAGGCGGCCGTCGGCTCCCTGCGTGCGATCCGGTGCAGGTACCACCCGAAACAACCGTGTCCGGTAAGTACCTGCACCAGTCGGAACGTCATGGAGCCCCACTCCCTTGCTATCCACTACCGCAGGACCGGGCCGACGGCGTCCACAGTGAACCGCCCGAATCGCTCGTCCGCCAGGTCCTGCTGCCACCATTCGACAGCGTCCTCCCTTAGACGCCGTATCTTAATTAACGCCTTCATTAACATAGGCTAAGTTTTACTAACAAAAATGGATGTAATATCTGAAGTGAATAAATTATTATTATTAAAATAAAACCTTCTTGGAATTAGGGAAATTAGGAAAAATATGTATTCTAGAGTGTCTATTTTTAAATTTGTCATTGTTGCACTCCTTTTTAAACGTGGTTCATAACGACTGACGTCGAGTAAATAGGGGAACGTCACCAACTCGAACGCGCTTGGTCTCGAGTCGAGCCGAGTACACCCGATTCAGCGTCAACGATTCGAACATGGCTGTTGGTTAACTTTCGCTCACTATTCTATGCATCAAAACAAGTTTTCACTTCAAAATAACTTCAAATTTGGATAGCATAGTTAAGCCGAGTTGACACATACAAAATTTGAGTAGGAAAGGCGTTTTTGAAGGTACACATGTACCAATTCATATATGTATGATTAGTTTAGTAAAATTCGTGTTGTTGCAGCCAATAGTCCAAGCGGAGATTCGGCCACCTTGTCACCCTTAAGCCTTGGGTTTTGGGCCTATGAAAGCCTATCACTTCTGAAAAAAAAACTTCAAAAGATGAGATAAAACAGCTAAAATCCTTACTTCTCAAACTGTGTTATATAGAACCGCTGTATAAGTTAGCAAACAATAAAATTAATTTGATTACATCAATTGACCCGCTCAATATCACAAGATATTAATTTGACGATATCACCGCTATCAAACTAATACCATAATATGGCGTTCTTATGAGCAGACACAGTGCAAATTAATAAGCCAATGCCAATAACTGGCAATAGTCGTAAACGAGATATCCTATATCGCTTTTATAACATCTGATATATGGCAGGTATCGATAGAGCCATGAGAAGGGTCGCAAGTTAGCTTGTTAGGGTTATCAATCGTCAAAATTTAACTTTTAAATTCACTTAATTATAAAAATGCAATATGATTAAAAAAAAGCATTCAGAATTGTAAAAAACTCTTAATAGTGAATACTCAAAAAATTTAAATAACTGCGTACTTTTGGGGATTTTGTAAATCAATTATAGTCTAATTTATTAACATTTCATAATTTGTAGATTTAAATTATTAATATCAGTCCGGTTTTCACTTCTATTGGCAATAATTATATACATTTTTATATAGGCCCACATAAAATCGGCTGAGTACCTTAAGCGCTCGCCTTAGTAGTCCGGTGAAGCTGTTAAGACCTTGCTAGGTCAATAGCGTAGTCAGATCGAGAAAAAAAAAATTTATATAGCTTAATGATTCATCAAAAATGTACAACCTCAATTCACTGTATCAATATAAAATGTACGCAGGCTGCTATATTACGCGTCGCTGGTCTGACGCAAGTGCAATACGTCACGGCATGTCGAAGTTATCGGTGACGAGAACCCATAAGTTTTCCCGTACCAAATAAATTTTACCTACAAAATCGCACATATGTATCGCATCGATATGCTAATGAAATCGGGAGTTCGTAGGATTCAATTAAAATTCACAATTAGTTCTTTATCATTGTCATATTTACTCTTTATCAATTCATTGCTGGATATAGACACAAGGTTGGACATTGGAGTTACAATCATTGGGTGCCCCTTTATCTGACATAGTGGCGTTCTACACACAAAAATTATGAAACAATTTGTTAAATGTGTATTAAAGAAAACAAATGATAACATTAAATTTCAAGGCTGAATAACATAATACCTTTTTTCTTTTTCAAATATATACTAATATTATAAACAGTGCGAGTTTGTGACGTTGTGGCGTTGTAGTGGGTAATCTCGGGAAGTATTAAACCGATTTTGAAAATTCTTTTACCTATAGAAAGCCACGTTATTTGTGAATGTAATAGGCTATATATCATTGCGCTAAAACCAATAGAAACGGAGCAATAATGAGGAATGTTTTAATATTGGGTTTTTTTCCTTTTGTGAGCTTCCGCTGCGTGTTAGCCCAAAATAACTATTCTAGTTCTACTAACTATTAGTTCTAGAAAAATGTTGTAGTTTGATAATGCCTATAACCACCCAACGAAGTGGGTACGGGTCAACTATGTGCTATATACTATATGATAACAGCTATATGATAACATAAGTCATCCGTAAA
This sequence comes from Antheraea pernyi, assembly GCA_015888305.1. NCBI lineage: Eukaryota > Metazoa > Arthropoda > Insecta > Lepidoptera > Saturniidae > Antheraea > Antheraea pernyi. The sequence goes on from MU160948.1 coordinate 37,339, forward strand.
ATTTTTAGAATTTTTTATTTTATTTTCAAACATTACGAGGTATGAAACACTCTTGACTGTTACATTCGTAACGAATTATTTTTGTTATCGATATTATGGTAATTATATAGAAACACTTGTAATATACTTTTGGAAGGGTATTTAATAATAAAACCTTTAATCTAAAAGCTCTAATCTAGATATATTCACAAATAGTCTCAGCCAGTATAAACAAATTTATTTAAGTAACTTAAAATAAAAAGAAAATTGGAATGTATGGTTAGTGTTTTTACTTTTTCTTTTTTTGTTGTTTTTGTTTTAGCTTTCTCATTTAGTTAAGTCATTTGCTGTAGAATATAATAAATATGTTGTAAACACCTATAATTAAGATTGCACTTATATAGAGTCATTAAAAATACATGTTATGTACTATTCTAGTGTAAATCTTTTTGGTGTTTCTAAATAAATAAATAAATAGAGTTGGAATTAATAAAACTACACATAGTGATTATTTTGGGTTACATAATATAATAAATATCGAAATGCTATGATAGTGAAACAATTGACAACCCTATGAATAACACCCTCTCACACTTATGTTACTCGATTGATATTACCAAAAAAATTCTATTCACAAAAAATATCGTATCGTCTATACCTATAACGCTAAATTTATACACGAGCTTAGCATTTTAGGACGTCGTAGCGACGGTTTAGGGGTCACAATGGGGGAACAATTTAGGGGAAGTGGCTTAGTGAGTGAGGCGGGAATTGTCCTTTACGCGGTTTTTATGTTGACGGAAAATTCCGAATGCATAGTTATTTTCGCGCTGTATAAATAGAATTGTTACGTGTACTTTGTAGGAATTATTTATTAGTTGGTATGGCAATTTTGTTCGTAGTGGACTTGTAATTAGCAGACTGTTAGCGTCGCATTAGAATAATTGTTAAATGTATGTATGTGT
>MU160949.1:9568-21932 GCA_015888305.1 Antheraea pernyi
CTTAAATTTTCTTGCCTCCCACAAACAATTTTATCTATCTCCGGATCTTCTTATAAACATTGACTCCTGCATATACATACATGGATTTAGATTTGCCTTGCGATGAATATATTCATTACAAATAAAAATGATCAAAAACTTTTATACGATTTACGCAGTACCGCTATATGCATACATACATAGCTATAAATGTACATTTATAACCAACAATATTAGTTTCATATATCTAGGCATCTATTTATCTATTTAGTTGAGTTTGCTTGCATTTCTGTATTGGCTACGGTTTTATTTGATTGTTCTCGGTGGATTGATAACCGGTGGTAGTTTTGACAATCATAAAAGCGCCTTATTAGGGCCTATAAACTTAATGAAACAATTTTGATTTTGAATCATACTTTATGAATATTCTAGAAAATAAAATCACGTTAATATTAGTGTACTATTTTATGGTTTTGGCTATCCTCACCTGTTCTAAACGAGCCTTCTCGAGCTCCTTCTGCATATCATCTAGTGCCATCTCCGCCTTCCGCAACTGTTCCATGTCTTGCAGCATTCTCTGCACTTGGCTCCGGCTTGCCCGACCAGCCCGCAGCGCCGCCCACGCTCCGACCACCGCTCCCAACAATAATGACGCCAGCAGCCAATCTTTCCATCTACTGCCTTCTGTAATTGCAAAGGACATGTTTTGAAGGATTGTTAACCCACTTGTGGAGAATTTTGTAGAGATTTTAATTCCTCACAACAACGTATGTAGCTAATTAGGATCCGTTTAATGGATCGTAAACTACTGGATTAGAAAAAAAAATCCTGTGTTATTTATACGGTAAATATAAATCCACAGAGCGCGATGTTTAAATATTAATACTAAGAGCTCAGGGTTTTCGCAGACTTCTTTTTTTTACTATCCCGGAGATATTACAGTGCGGATAATGAGAAAAAAAACGGATTTTTTTTAACAGTTTAGTAGGAACGTAATACGTAAAAATACAGAGGCCGGATTGGAAGTAACGTATGTAATATGACTCTGTAACAGGATAATAAATAATAACTCCGAACGCGACGTGCCGAATTCAGTGGAGATAAATGAACAGTAGGTAAATAATAAAAATACTAACATTACCGCAGTTGCTAGCAGGAGATACAAGCACGTTTACTATAAAAAGTCTACTTAAACTGTATAGCTTTTTTTTTTCTCAAAAGCATATATGTAATTAGGTCCCATTTACCTTTCCTTACAATATATACTTTATTAATGCAAACTGTAGTATTATATCTATGAAAATACGATCGTACATTTAACAAGATTGATATATTATGGAAATATAATATGTAAGTTTTATAAGAAACTAGCGGGTCCGGCAGACGTTGTCCCGCCCTGATTATAAAAAAAAACCTTGACAAATTATACACCAAAACTTTTCCTCATGAATCACTTTATCCACTGCTGACAACCGCTTGAAAATCCGTTCAGTAGTTTTTGAGTTTATCGCGAACAGACAGACAGACAGACGCGGTAGGGGACTTTGATTTATACTAACAGACGAAGATCCCGCCAAAAACTCCCAGCTGTAAGTTTTATAAGAAATAATACTTATTTTCAAGGACACTTAAGGGTGAATTGCACTGCTATAGTTTTCTTTTTCATCATTTATCTGTTGAGTATAATATAGATGGACTACAATAAATAATCCATTTATGAAAATAAACGCGCACTAACGTTTGAGATATATATACATTTATGGCTCTAAGTAATAAAATCAGTGTAACAGAGTTTTGTAACAACAAAAAAAAATCATTACATACCATCATCGTTTAAGTAAACATAACGCCCACAGAATATCAAAAAAACACAATACAACGTTCCTAATGCGTACCGAATATTAAATACCATTTATAACTATATAACATCACGACGAAACGTATTTCACTAATTCAAATAATTAAAAATAATAATAATAACTTTGCCTCAATGTTTAAAAGAAATTAAAAAAAAAATAATATTGTCAAAAAAAAAATATAACGCGACCGGTATAAATCAGTTACAAGAACGAAACTCATCGAATAGAACAAAAACACACTTGCGGAACGTGATGTAACTGTATTGACACCAATATTTCCTTCATTCGCGGGACAATGTTAATAGCACGTAACCAGACAGTTCGTTGTAAGACCATAAAATGGTATCCATATTTCGACGAACTTGTTATAATTGGCGTTTCTTTCGATAACAATATGTAGGTTGTACTGATATCACTTGACAACCAATTACAAATATTGACAAATTAAATGAAGTCAGAGGAAACTTGTTATTTGGATGGCAAAAAATATCGTGTGAACAATATATATAATTGTTACATAAAAGAATAAGTTACATTGTAGATTTTAGGTTATACATTTCCTGTTAAGTTAAGAAACTTCGATTTTTATAAGCACTAGGCGTTAAACGACGTGTGTTTTCTTGCTGTGGATAAGCGAGGTAAGCGGTGTGATCCGCATGCGTAGGATAGGGAAAGTAAACGAATAATATTGTATACAAAGTATTACATTATATATAACGCTTTCATTTTTATATGTGTTTTTCATTGAACATAAAATGTATCGTTAAGATTAACATCGTGCAGACGAAATCGCTGGTATCAGTTAGTACTGGAATATTTTCAGCGAATCAAAGGGAAACCAAATGTTATAAATTCTTTATGCAATTCGCGTGAAGCACGTCAGTGTCATGTTTAAAAATAAGCTTTTCAAGCAGTGGTAATCAACCTTTTTTTAATCAGGACACAAACCCGTTCACTCATGGTGCCGCGAGCCGCAAACTACAAATATTTATGTATTTAATAAAAAAAAAAAACGGAATTTCAAATTAACAACGTATTAATGTAGTGGAAAATGGTTTTCCAATAAAACAAGCTTGGTATAATAAATAATAAGCTTGGTATCATAAGGAACGCATTCCGGTCGAGTTATCTGGAATCTATTAAATTTACTCAGCGTGTTCATAGTTTTCTGATGAGCAGTGGGCCAACTACAAAGACCCGGCGGGCCGTAGATCGAGTATAGTTGTATTACAGTCTTGAAACACTTACTTAAATACATTTTTCATATTTAATAAGACAATGACATATTTCCGCATCGGTTTTGTGCAGTTTATCGGCAACACTCTATATTTAGAGTAGTTTTACGAGTGACATACGCGTAAGTTATTTGAGTCAATAAAGTTATCCATAAGATAAACTGTCAATGCGTTTCTGAGTACACAACGAGTTGTCAAATAACTATGAATCCCATAACTAGTTCTTTAATGTCCAATAGATGGCTCCTTTTTTAAAAAAAGTGTTAAAAATGGTTTTATTATTTTAATTCTTAACTTATAGTAGTAATATTATGATTAAAAAATACTTTGGAGATTAATGGATGGTTTAATTTTATTTTATAATTATCTATACTATATAATATTATAAAGAGGTGAAGTTTGTGACGTTGTGATGTTGTAGGGGGTAATCTCAGGAACTACTGGTCCGAACGCTGCCTTAACGATGAGAGATATATGATTAGAGTTCTAGAAAAAAATTGTAGCTTGATTAATGCCTATTACCGCCCAACGAAGTGGGCACGGGTCAGCTAGTTTACTTATAAATTTAATTATTTTAGATACAAAACTTTTCAATTCGTTAGTTGTTCGTCAATGACATTTCATTGTCAAGATATTAAAAACTATTTCAAATGTCAAACGCCAGGTTAGCCAGTTAAATGTAATGGAGGTAATCGTATGATTGCGTGTTCAGAAACCGAATTTGACAAGTTAACGAACCGATAACGCTATTGAACAGATAAATATGACTGAGAAATCGGGCATAAGAAAGACAATTTAGTATGACAGTATATTGATAGTGCAATCTTGGTGAAAAAATTTCATGTGGACGAGGTAAATCTGTAACCATCAACTAAAATTTTATATACAATAAAATAAAATAGAGATTATCCTGAAACATAAACTAAGCGTGGTGTTAGTAGGGCTAGTGATTTAATAACATGTTACAAGCGGTAATAGCTTGTAGCGAGACTTTATGTTTAGGTCATCCTTCTAATACCGTTTTAGTTTATGATTTTATTAAGATCGCTTAAGCTGTTTATGAGCTATTGTTATCGAGTAATATTAAAAATTATCTTTGTATTACATTTTATATGTGAAAAGAAATAAAGAATAAAAAATGTAAACCATGACATGAATTAAATAATTGTTTTATCGATTAACGATTACATGTGAAGTCTTTTGATATTTCTATAGTTAATATATGATAATTAAAGCTCTTAAGTGTACTGTAATGTTTCTCTGTCTAATTACCATGTTTACGCGACTTTACATACACTTTCAAGCACATTAGTTGCTGTGAATCTTGCGAAAGATGCAATTAAGTACGTTGAGATTTTTATCTTAAACACAAATGGTTTCTTTTTTATTGTAGCTCGGCAAAATGACTGCACTATACCTGATGGTAGTAAGCACAGTAAAATCCAAAAACAATGGCGACCTCATGTAAATATGACTTAAATAAAGAAATCAATACAATAAAAATTAATTAAGTACTATATATTCAGGATTATTTTTGCACTTTCAGTTTTAAAAACATGGCGTAAAAAACATTAAAAAAAGTGTGCGTGTGCTTAATAGTACACGCGTTAGAAGTTATACATCTTTAGCGTAACAAGATAAATATCTTTTCAAAATTTTCGTCTTTCGCCTTATTCTACGTTTGTAGAAAAAACGACACTAACAATAGAAAAAAGGTATTTAATACATTGAAAGTTTTAATACAAAGAAATACAAACAACAAATACAAAGAAACAAAATGTTGACTACAGCTATCTTCGGGGTTCGTGACGGTGTGCGCGCGTATCGTAGTAACTTCAGGGTGTCGGTTTTTCGTGACGGTGTGCGCGCGCATCGTAAAAATGTACTCTCATCATTATTCCCTAACGCGCCAAGAGAAGTATAACTTCAAAAATGGCTTATGTATTGCCATAATAAGACTATTAATTCCATAGGATATTTTATTTCAGTAAGCAGTTAATAATGTATAACACAGATAAGGTTATAAACTACAATTTTACTGATAAAATTACCTAATGTTTCATGGTACAACTCTACGGCCTTCACTGAAATATCTATTGCAAATGTTTCGTCATGCTATGCCAAATTATTCCATCGTTATCTAGCAAAACCTGTGCTCATTTATATTTCCAACAATTACATTTTTTTTCTGAAAAAAACCTATATTTGTCCGTACAATTTTGTACAAATATAGCTTAGATAACAACCGATGGTATTGTCGAAAATTTTTTGGCGTTTAACGTACCATATACACTACTGAGCATGATATCAAAAATAGTTGAATAGCATTCTGTATAGTATTAATTAGAATTACTATTTATAACATAACATCCTAGATAATGGGCGAGTAGTCAAAAATATATAAAACAGATGTTGCTATAAGGAAAATGGGGGCAAAAATCGGAGATAGGTATTTTTCTCTTAATTATTTGTCGAGGGTTTGTTCAAGGAGAACAAGCCACCCTCGTCCGTACTACATGCAATAACAATTAACAAAATAACTTATAAATATAATAGTTACCTCTTACAAAATATTAACATAGAACTAAATTGAAAAACAGAATATTACAATCACTTTCTTGCCTTGAAAAGTGTGCTTTTAGTGAGGTACTTCTAATACGTTATTTGAAAATATGTGTTTATATGTGAACAAGAAAACTCTATTAGATGCTATTTCTTTCTTGATTATTGAGTTTCATTTTTTTTTTTATTGTAGCTCGGCAAAATAACTGCATTGTGCCTGATGGTAAGCACAGTGCAATCCAAAAACAATAGCGGCCACCGAGTGACATACTATCCATCGCCGGTCGCCGCTGTCATGCCGGCCTGCGAAAGGCTGGATATGCCTAGGTTGATCCCGAAACGCGACCCGCAGAAGCGAATCACTATGACGGGCTTTTTCGCCATACACATGGTGGATGCGACCCAGTCAGGCTGTAAAACCCTACCACTCCACTTTCGCCATTGCCTCGTTCGTTATTCAGCAGGGTGCACCACGTGCAGGTGAGGTTGGCTTTGATGTCTCAAGTCTTCGATGTTATTCGACACCCCCCCGTACACCCCTAATATATGCGATATATAAAACTCAATATTGTGAAACAAGACAGTTGCGTTCTTCTTTCTTTGGAGGGCACGATTAAAAGTTTGCAACCGTTTTAATTCAACACAGATAACTATAAGTTACTTGTCAGGGATGGACGTGTGTTGAAACTAGAACGAATATGAATAGGAATGACTATATTATACCAAGTATGAAAATAGGACCAGTGACTTGTAAGATGAGAAACAATAGGTTCCCGTAAGGGCGTAGTATGAGCATGTTAAGAAGAGAAATGAAAATACTAGAAGATCAAAGGAAGAGCGAATAAGGTATGGCTGGATCGTATAAGGAACGGTATGTGTAAAAATGTTGTGAATACTGAATTCATAGTTGAAAGAGCGCTATGTATAGAATTGGATTGATATAGAAGTGGAACAATACCGAAGATGGTAATAGATTGTATAAAGAATGATATCGTTATAGTTGATAGAAGAGAATATATATATCTTTATATATAAATTTCTTCTGTACGCGTGTATGTCACTGGGCTCCTCCTAAACGGTTGGACCGATTTTGGTGAAATTTTGTGTGCGTGTCCCAGTGGATCCGAGAATGGTTTAGATTCACAATTGGGCCCGGTATGTGGCGCTGCGATTGAATTTAATCGAGCCACACCTTCCTCGATCTCCCTCTATCCGTCCAACTTTATATGTGTTATATATACTCGTATATATATATATATATATATACTAGAGGACCACATATAAAGTTGGACGGATAGAGGGAGATCGAGGAAGGTGTGGCTCGATTGTGTGAAGAATGATATTTGTATCAAATATTTAATTGCTAGCTGAGAGAAGATAATATATTAAAAACAAAAATATATAGACCTTATATAATTGGGATAAGGTGTAGAAATGTATGATGATAAGCTATAGGCTACTTCATATGAACATTAACATATAGAACCTAAGAATTTATAATTAGTTTACTTTATAAGAGAGGAATGTTTATAACATTAATGAATTACAAATAACCTTCTGATGGATAGAATAACAGTGTAACGATTACTGTAAATATGAAACATGTGCTACCAACCGGATAACAAAACATACTGAATGTAAAAATGATCGTTGTTACATAGGTTCACGATAAAAAAAACAATAGTTTTTCACACTTAATTCGCAGCAGACGCCGAGTCATGCTGAACAAAAAAAATATAATACAAAGCACTTAAACGTTCGCAGCGTCGAGTCGTTTATGGACTATCTGATGATATTTTAATGACACGGGGTTTGTGATTACGCTCACGTTATTTTTATAATGGTCCATATGAAATAGATTGACTCTACTCTGTCCGAATACAACTAATGTGTCTATTCACTAAGGGTATATACTTTTTTCGAGATTAGTAAATAATAAAATAAATAACACCCACTCCCTCTTCATGAATTGTTGTTTTTTATTGTATTACTATCTTCTGCCCGCGACTTCGTTCGCGTGGAATAGTTACTTTGGGCGAACGCTAACACGCAGCGGAAGCTCTCAGAAGGAAAAAACACTAACACAAAAATGCTTTAAACATTCTTCATTGGTGCTTCGTTGCTATTGGTCTTAGCGTGATCTTTTTTATGTGCCATAGGACACAAAGCACTTAAACGTTCGCAGCGTCGAGTCGTTTATGGACTATCTGATGATATTTTAATGACACGGGGGGGTTTGTGATTACGCTCACGTTCTTTTTATAATGGTCCATATAAAATAGATTTACTGTACTCTGTCCGAATACAATTAATGTGTCTATCACTAAGGGTATATACTTTTTTCGAGATTAGTAAATAATAAAATAAATAACACCCACTCCCTCTTCATGAATTGTTGTTTTTTATTGTATTACTATCTTCTGCCCGCGACTTCGTTCGCGTGGAATAGTTACTTTGGGCGAACGCTAACACGCAGCGGAAGCTCTCAGAAGGAAAAAACACTAACACAAAAATGCTTTAAACATTCTTCATTGGTGCTTCGTTGCTATTGGTCTTAGCGTGATCTTTTTTATGTGCCATAGGACGCTAACGAACAGGTTGGTCACCTGGTGTTAAGTGATCACCACCGTCTATAGACACTTACAACATCAGGGGAGTCGCAAGTGCGTTGCCAGCATGTGTTTGGGGTGAAGGGAGGGCAGTGGAGGGAGAGAAAGGGGAAGGGAGGGTAAGTGGGCCTCCGGCGCTCTCACTTACCAAACGAAACGTAACAATGCGAGCACTGTTACTTCACGTCGGTGTTTCTGCGGGTCAGATGGTACTCCTGGCAAACCGACCCATTCATGCTGAAACCAGTAATAGCTTCAGCGAGGGTCTACCACCTACCTACTTAGCGTGATGATATATAGCGTTCCTCGATAAATGACTTATCTAACACTGAAATAATTTTTCAAATCGGACCAGTAGTACCGGAGACTAGTGCCTTCCAGCAAACAAGCAAACCCTCTAGTTTCGTAATCTTAGTATAGAAAGATATAGCCTAGCGTTGACCAAACTGCCGCTTGACTTTAAGTGAGAATGGAATATATAGAAAGGGATTTGATTAGTTCTCATATACAACTTTTCATTGCTAGTGGGGGAGCAGATAGAAAGACGGCTCATCTAGTGATAAATGGTCAGTGGCTTATGACAATTGGAACATAAGAGGCATTTTGGTAGAGCCACGCTGCAGCTATTACTGGTTTCAGCATGAATCGCCTCGCCTCGGCTCGCCCCGGGGGGTACCATCCTTTCACAGAAAACCAACGTGAAGCAACAGTGTTTGCATTGTTGCGTTTCGTTCGGTCGGTGAGAGCGCCGGTTACCCACCTACTTTTCCTCCTTCCCTCCTCTCTCCATACCCTCTACATAACCCACACGACCTCCCCCAAACAGGCTGGCAACGTACTTGCGACTCCCTTTATGTTGCAAGTGTCTACGGACGGTGGTGATCACTTAACATCAGGTGACCCACCTGTTCATTTGCCTCCAATGATATAAAAAAAAATGCTGTTGTATTGCCGATCTTGAAGAGCGTGTTTCAATCGCTTTTTAAAGCACCTTATGTCATTACCCTGAAGGGAAACTTCACAGGGTAAGCCATTGCACAACGCTAGCGTACACATAATGAAGGTTCTAGAGAACCTTATGGTTGATACTATATTGCTGGCTTTAAGACTCTGTTGATGCGAGTTAGGAACGGCGATGAGGGCACTATAACATAGAGTTCTTTAGCAGACTCTCCGATCTATATGTGTTAAAGCGTACATAGAGACCCAATGTCTCTGGGAATTTCTAATGTTATTAAATCGCATGTTAATTCGGAGTCGTCAACAATGGGAATAGCTCACCTTTGCACGGAACCAAAGGGAGAAACAAACAGCGAGTACCAACCGAAATATGTGAGCAGTACTCCATATGTGGACACACAAGCGCTGTATAGAACGCTTTTTTTTTTCGAAATGACTATACGCTGTTGGCCTGATTGACCTTCACTATAGAGCGTAAGTCGTAGCTTTGGGTTGAAATAAGGCTATGGCCGGTTGAAGATACCTAAGTCTTTAGTTGCCAGTTGGACCTTGCTTTTCAGATCATTCTGCATTTGCACATTACTGGATATACCGCGCTACCGGAATGCACCGATATATCGGATATAACAGATAAATATATATGATATTAACAAATTCTCGCCACTCCGCATGTCTCTCTTATCTTTAATATTAGAATACATGGCTGTCTGTCTGTCTGTCTGTTGGCGATAAACTCAAAAACGAACTTTAATTTGGTTTTCACCAGTACATAGAGTGATTCCTAAGGAAGGTTTAGTTATGTAAATTGCTAAGGTTGCTTTTTATTATCAGAGCGGGATAACGTCCGCCAGGCCCGCTAGTTACTTATAATTTTACACGGTATCCATTTTGGAAGGATATATACTTTCAGTGTACAAAATGTTATGAAAGTAGGTTGAGAAAGAAATGCGTTCAGAGCATTATTATTCATTTTTTATTACCTCTACTTTATTTTTATTGCAAGTGGCAAAGTATATATATATATGCGTCCTGTGTTTAAAATGTCATTGAAATTAATTGATATTCAATAAAAAAAATTTTTTGGAGTATACAAGTATTACTTGTAATATAGTAATTTATCAATTATAGTTTGGTGTACAAATTTCCTTAAAATCAATTTAGAATTGAATGTGGAATTAATTTTTAATATTTATTTTACGGTGAAGCCGCTATTACGTTTGACAAAAACAAACGACATGTTCAGTATATATGAAAGGTACCTTACATCGTTTTCTGTACTCCTGACGACATGTATGTTAAGATGTGAAAATTTAAGAATCACACAAACTCACATTTTCATTTATAATACATATTAGTCACGAGAAATGATAACGGAAAGTATTCGTACTTTATTTTTTGACTCAATTTAAATTACATACCACCTACCTACTTAGCATGATGATATATAGCCTTCCTCGATAAATGACTTATCTAACACTGAAATAATTTTTGAAATCGGACCAGTAGTACCGGAGACTAGTGCATTCCAGCAAACAAGCAAAACCTCCAGTTTCATCATCTTAGTATAGATATAGCATAGCGTTGACCAAACTGCCGCTTGATTTTAAGTAAGAATGGAATACACAGAAAGGGAACTGATTAGTTCTCAAATGCAACTTAGAGGACAGTGGATAGAAAGACGACTCATCTAGTGATAAATAACCAGTGGCTTATGACAATTGGAACATAAGAGGCGTCGCTGTTGTATTGCCGATCTTGAAGAGCGTGTTTCAATCGCTTTTTGAAGTGCCTTATGGAGGGAAACTTTACAGGGTAAGCCGCTAGCGTGCGCTTAATGAAGGTTCTAAAGAACCTTATGGTTGTTGGTATATCGCTAGCTTTAAGACTCTGTTGATACGAGTTAGGAACGGCGATGAGGGCACTATAACATAGAGTTCTTTAGCAGACTCTCCGATCTATATGTGTTAAAGCGTACATAGAGACCCAATGTCTCTGGGAATTTCTAATGTTATTAAATCGCATGTTAATTCGGAGTCGTCAACAATGGGAATAGCTCACCTTTGCACGGAACCAAAGGGAGAAACAAACAGCGAGTACCAACCGAAATATGTGAGCAGTACTCCATATGTGGACACACAAGCGCTGTATAGAACGCTTTTTTTTTTCGAAATGACTATACGCTGTTGGCCTGATTGACCTTCACTATAGAGCGTAAGTCGTAGCTTTGGGTTGAAATAAGGCTATGGCCGGTTGAAGATACCTAAGTCTTTAGTTGCCAGTTGGACCTTGCTTTTCAGATCATTCTGCATTTGCACATTACTGGATATACCGCGCTACCGGAGAACATGGTTATTTCCCTCATAAAGAACCTATGCTGAAGGACCATTGAGAGACCCAACAGACAAACTGCGACGGGGGTAGAGTATATATTCCTGTCGGGGATGAGAGTTTCTCCACTCTGCCATTAACATTACTTCGTTAATTGAACTTTAGTGTATTACATATTTCTGAGGCTGACTTCCATATTTAACATGTTATTCAATACTCTACACGTCCCAAGGTTATGACCCTGTTAATTGAACTTTAGTAATATGCATTATTCTGAGGCTAACTACCATATTTAACATGTTATTCAATACTCTACACGTCCCAAGGTTATGACCATTGACAATTAAGTTAGTGAAACTGACTACGGACATAGTGGCTGGGTATAAAAACATAAGAACGAAATTGCTTAGTTATTCTATAACAAGGAGCCGACGATCTGAATGCAAATAGGTAGAAAAGAAATATGATATTAAACTAAAGATTTTACGAACATTCATAACAAAGTTAGAGAAACCAGCTAGAGTGATACTGGCTGGCTGGTTCATACACGATAAACACGTAAGAACGAAATTACTTGGTTATAACAAAGGACCAATAACCTCAATGCAAATTGGCAAAAGCAGACATGAAATTAAACTAAATATACAACTTCTAATTACAAGTATTGTAGAGTCTTAGAAAAAGTAACACCGAATAAACTGGGAGTAAAGCAAGATGCGAGTACAAACGTTTAAAATCAGCAAGCTCATGGTCATGGTGCAATTTTTTCATGCCGCCATCATCATCATTTCGACATTATGAACAACTTACAGAACATAGACAACTGTAGGGA
>MU160949.1:21944-57699 GCA_015888305.1 Antheraea pernyi
GGAAACAACTTATAATAACACTTGATGGACAATACGCGTGATTGGCAATGAACGAGGTGAACACGGAACCGGTTTCAACGATGAGTTCGTTAGCTTCTGATACATTCGGCCGATTTAGTTCCTTCAGAGTTTTTTAAGGACTGACAAAAGCAATTTTAAATTTATTTAAGACTAGATGTATCCGCAGTAACGCACGCGTTTTTTAAAATTGTATTAAAGAAATATAAAATTGTCAGACCATGTACAATTATAGAAATGCTTTTTAAAACAATTGTAAGTACGACAAGTTTTTATTAGATAAGGACCAAAAATATCTACGAATGTTAAAAGGGAATAACTAGCGTAATAGTTTGATAGCGTATGAGAGCTAGTACCATATTGTTGACTGTAACGTTGTAAGTAACGCATAAGCATTAAAAAAAATAACTACGAAATTAAACAAAAAAAAAAAATATCAAAAATTATCCAATCGTTTTTGAGTATTAAATTACATTATGAAAGAATCTTTGAAGTAAGTACCTATCTACAAGGTGTTATTGTGAGGATTCATATCAGCGAACTATAACTGTGTTAAATGGTTCCCAAAATTTGTACAGAACCGTTTCTCACTTCTTGCAAGGATGTACGATTTCTATGTAACATGAGTCGGTGCGAAATTGAAATACTCAATCATCGTGATTCGTTTTTTTTTATCGTAACACGACAAAATGACTGCACTATGCCTGATGGTAAGCACAGTACTATCCAAAAACAATGGCGACCACCGAGTGACACACTATCCATCGCTGGTTGCCGCTGTCATGCCGGCCTGCGAAAAGTTGGATATGCACAGGCTGATCCCGAAACGCGACCCGCAGAAGCGAATCACCATGACGGGCTTTTCACCATATACATGGTGATTGCGACTCAGTCAGGCTGTAAAACCCTACCATCCCGCTTTCGCCATTGCCTCGTTCGTTATTCAGCAGGGTGCAGCAGCAGGTGAGGTTGGCTTAGATGTCTCAAGTCTTATTATGTTATTCGACGCCCCTCACACCCCAAGTATACAATAAATTCCCCGTACCCTGATAACCATATTGACAAAACTCATATGTATTTACACATACCAAGGATATAATTAGAATGGATAAGAATTTATATAAATAAAATGACAGAGATATACCGTTGTACGCGCATCACGCAAACGCTAAAACGTTATTCCAAAATTATTCTACCAACATCCTAATCGATATTCTTCATATACCAACGTGTTTTTTTCAATTTTACTCATTAGATTTGCCAAACAAATATATTCGCTGCTACGCCTCAGTTTCGGGTCTTTTTCTCGTATCGAATAACACGACACATTTTTGGCTCGTAGTCATTTAGTGAGGTAAAAGGGTTTAGCCGTGCATTATGAATTATTAAGATTCTCAAAAGTTTTGGTAAACAATTAAAGATTTCCTCTAACCTTGGTAAGGTGGCCCCCGTGACCTTGTGTTGCAGAAACAGTGATCTATACTGAGGCAGATCGACTGACTGTGATAACCATTCAACAGTCTGCTCCGCTGTCCAATTGTGTACCTTGAACGGGAGAAAACTATATTTTATCATATTATTTACACAGTCAATTATTCCTATAGAACCCTATTAACCTTTTCTAGAATCCATAAATGTTTAAGGAACAGTTTCATAAAATAACAAATGAAATCTTTCGGCACTTTTATAAAAATATAACCCATTAATACCATTATAGTCATCAAGTCATCAACAACCTTCAAATGATCTTAGCTCTTAACAAAAGATAATATTACTTATTCATAACTTAATATTTCTCTTGGACATGGTCATTCTTTAACTTAAAATGATTGGATCAACGAAACAATACAAATAATTTGTGAAACATATTCAAAAAGGTGTATAGCAAGGTTGAAAAATATGAGTACATGAGACTGAAGATGTATTATATAAGTTTATAAATCACAAGGTATATTTATTGACCATGGACCAATATCATCCAGTTTATATGCCAAAAAAATGGCGGATATATTAAGTAGTCCGACGAAGCTGTAAAGACCCATCAGACCAATAGCATAGACAAAACGGAAAAAAAATTGGTTGTCTGTGAAGTCGGTTTACGGACAATAATTTTACTTGATGACGTCATAAGAAAACATTGATGAAAAGTTGCATACTTTTATGAATTGAATTATTCTATACAATATAGATAGGTGCGTCACAAGCGAAACGCTTAGACCGATCGCGCCTCTCTATCGCTTGTTCCGCGCTCTCGCCTGCACGCTCGGCTCAGGCGGAGCGTGACAATGAGTCATGCCTTTTCGAGCAAAGAAATATTAATGAAAGTTTTTTTTTAAAAGATACAAATATATTATTATTTCTTACCTCCGATCTAAGCCATGCTTCCCACAGCTCTTTGACTGATATATGCATGTCGTCGTTGTGATGAAATGCACGCTGTCTCTTCTCATATCCGCTGTCATACTGTAACTCTTCACGGAGGAACTGAAAAGAAATATTAGAACGTTACATACGCTGCATAATCTGTATGAACAAAATGTTAGAGGTTTGCCGTTGGGCAAAAACTATTGAATAAATTAAGATCATTTTTTATCTATACTTCTTAGACACTTAATCCTAATATAAAAAAAATAATAATCACGATATCTCAATCATAACATATTATAAAACCAAGTCCTTCGCCACGTCTGTCTGTCTGTCTTTCTGTTCGCGGTAAACTCAAAAACTACTGAACATAGTTTCATTCGGTTTCACCGGTAGATAAAGTGATTCATGCGAAAGATTTAGGTATATAATTTTTCCAGATTAATTTTTTTAGTCGGAGCGGGACAAATTTCGCCGGGGTCGCTAGTTAAATATAAAGTAAGTAGACAAGTGGAACAAGCGGTGACGTGCGCATGCGCAGGAGAAGGGAAGCAGATGAACATAGCATTGTTTTTTTTTTTTTAATGTAAGCAAAGTATACTTTTGTTTTCAACGCTGTTTGTGTTTTTTTCCTTTGAACATGAAATTGTTAAGATAATAAACAACGCAAAGTCGCGATTATTTTATTTTTTGTCGGGGCGGGACAACTTCCGCCGGCTCCGCTGATTAAATATAAAGTAAATGGACAAGTGGAGCAAGTGGTGAAGTGCGCATGCGTCGGAGAGGGGAACCAGATGAATATAGCATTGTTTATATAAAAAAAATGTAAGCAATGTATACGTTTGTTTTCAACGCTTTTTGTGTTTTTTCCTCTGAACATGAAATATATTGTTAAGATAATAAACAACGCAAAGTCGCGGGTATCGGCTAGTTTAATATAAATCGACCACGTGAACTAACATGGAACAACTACGATTGCCTCTTTAGTTATTTAGCCTTTACATTTTCGATATCATAAATGTGAAATTACCTTTATTTCAATTGATTACGATTGAATCATTGAACGGATTTAAATTTAATTTGACATAAAAAGCAATTCGTTTATTCCATAGAATTAGGGCACAGGATACCAATATTCACTGAAATTTAGTTTTCTCCCTTAGTGTTGTCGTATATTGCACTTATTAATATTCTGATTGTGAATCAGACAGTAGACTATATCCTATTATAAAATGGTGTTTGACCATAATAGCACTCCATAATATTCATAACTAGGTGGCACGGTTAGGAGGACGTAATTCCGCCATGATAATAAAAAAAATCTTGATAAATTATACACCTAAACTTTCCTCTGGAATCACTTTATCTCGTAGCGAAAACCGCATGAAAAGTCATTCAGTAGTTTTTGAGTTTATCACGAACAGACAGACAGACAGACATTGTAGAGTACTTTGTTTTATAATATTTGAAGTCAAGTGTTAATATATAGACCTCTAGCTTTTGCCAAAACACTACTACTATAGGAGTTTAGAATCAGAATTTGCAGTTCTGGATTGTAACTGGCGATTACTACAAATGCTCTACACCACCAAGCTCTGAATACAATGAAGGTATTGCAAATTCTGATAGGAAAAATATTGATTTTCCTTTAAAATTGCACACAGATTATAAAATACGTAGATCTAAGTAAAATAATGCAGTTTTTATTTTAAGTTACTTACGTCTACACATTAAGAATGCTCCGATGTGACCGAAGCAGGAAAAGAAAAATAATATAATGATCCTTTAAAATTTAATTTTTTTCTGCATACTCTTGGTCCGCACCTTTTTTGCAATCGTTGTATTTATTGTGTAGGTCAAAAATTGTATCTGTGAACAACTATTGGGTGTTTTTTTTTTAATTATATATTTATTATTATTATTTTATATAATTATTTTTATGAATTCATTTAACTATTAACTATTTTATGATGGATTTTTAACGACGTTATTGCCTCTATGGCGGTTTCATTTTGATCCTTTATCGCCTTTAAAGTTCAAACGAGCTTTAATCGAAGAACAGATTATTTCGAAAATTGAAATTGTGTTTGAAATTAGAACTGTAAGGAGAAAAAGGGACAAAAACAGTTTGCAAGTGTTTTCTAGCCACACTACCGCCAATTAAAAATCAATATTTACTTCCTTATCGTCAAATTGTGTGATAGACACAGATGACTTGCGGATTCGTTGTCCTCGTTTGTTTTCTGTTTCATTAACTTACACATACTGTGTATGATTAAATCTAAGGTCAATGTCCCGTACTATAAGGTCAGTATCTACATCTCGAATCATTAACATCATATATAGCCGACGTGCAACACAGTACCTTTCCAGTTCAAGTCGATATGAGTCACTTGTCAATGTCAAACGACAGTTGTCGGGGATAATAAATCTGAACATGTGTTACATAGGCCTCTTGTATTCGAGTTTTCATATTTAAATTATTTTATTATTTTTGCTATTAATAAAGTTTAAAAAATAATAATATCATGTAGTGGATTTTATATTTTATTCATAATCTTGTGTTATTTATCTATATATACTAATATTATAAAGTTGAAGGGTTTGTTTGTTTGGTTGAACGCGCTAATCTCGGGAACTACTGGTCCGATTTGAAAAATTCTTTCGGTGTTAGATAGCTCATTTATCGAGGAAAGCTATATATCATCACGCTAAGACAAATAGGAGCGAAGCACCAATGAAGTGTGTTTTAAAATCGGGGTTCTTTTCCATTTAAGATCTTTCTCTAGCTCTTAGATCTTTCTAGTGTTAGCTCAAAGTAAGTATTCCACGCGGAGGAAGTCGCCGTATAAGCTAAATTTGTAATATTGGTGTTATTCTACGTAACATAGTTTGGTTATTGTGCACATGTGAAGTGGATATGGGGATATGAGGAGATAATTCCACAGAGCATGGATTCTGTCTTGCCCCAAAAACTCCCTGGAAGTTCTAAAAAGAGGGCCACCATCTTGTTAAAAAATTAAAATGATCACAAGAAATTTGTAATATCATATCATTACCTACTCGACAATGGCAGTAACAATCTACTAGAAAATTGGTTATTAAAAAAAAGAATTACCATGTATTTCGATGTATCGATGTAGAATCACTACATAGTATAAAACAAAGTCGCTTTCTCTGTCCCCATATCCCTATGTATGCTTAAATCTTTAAAACTACGCAACGGATTTTGATGCGGTTTTTTTAAATAGATAGAGTGATTTGAAGAGGAAGGTTTATATGTATAATAACATCTATTAAATAGTGGAGGAATACTGTTATTTTTGAGGTTTCTAATGTGATGTCGTAAATAATTACATAACCGATTCGATGCAGACGAAGTTGCACGGGTCAGCTAGTAAGGTATAAACAATGAGAGTGTCTTTTTATACAGATTATAATTGTATCACTACACATTATAAAACAAAGTCCTCTACCACATCTGTCTGTCTGTTCGCGACAAACTTAAAAACTACTAAACGGATTTTCATACGCTTTTCACCAAATAGTTTATCAACGGTTTTTTATTGCCAGAGCACGCTAGTTTGATTGTATAATAATAGACGATAAAAGATAATAAAATTACATCGTACGTACACATGTAACATTATTCGGATAAATAAATTTGTTTGAAAAACTTAATATTCTAGAAACAAAAACATGTGTAGTTTGATTACTTAACTAACTTTAACTATGACAAGTAAAGATCTGAATAAGTCGTGATGAAATTTAGCGTAGAGTTGCTTGGAATCCTAAGGACATAGACTATTTCTACAAAGAATGTCACGGGAAAAGCTATACTTACGTCATCGCTCTCGCTGAGGTCGACATTCCCATTGGCGTCATCGTCGAGCTGACGATGGAGCTGCGTGATCGCCTCCAACCCAGCGTGATCCTGGAGGCAAGCCGGTTCGCTCTGGCACGCTTCTACCAGAACTGTAATAAAAACAATATTCAGATATATTATTGTATATCTTATACCATTCAAAACTGTAATCATTACATAGTATAAAACAAAGTACCCTACTGGGTCTGTCTGTCTGTCTGTTCGCGATAAACTTAAAAACTACTGAACGGAGATTTTTTTTTATATTAACGGCGGGACATCGTCTGCCGGGCCCGCTAGTAAAATATAAAACAATCATCACCTTCTGATCTTTATCCCATCTAAGTAGAGTCGGCACAATTTGTTTTCCTCTTCTATTCTCGCCTATCAGATGTCATATCAGATGTCAACTTTTATATACCCATCATTTTTCACACAATCCATTAGTCTAATTCTATACTCAAAACTTTTCTTGTACTTTCATCCCTTCTCATAATATGCCCGTACCATGCTAAGCTATTATAATAGGTTATAGATAGGCTAATAGGTGGTAGAGCCACGCTGAAGCTATTACTGGTTTCAGCATGAACAGGTCGGCTCGCCCGGGGTAGTATCACCCTCTCACAGAAAACCGACGTGAAGTAACATTGCTTGCACTGTTGCGTTTCGTTCGGTCAGTGAGAGCTCCGGAAGACCACCTACCCCCTCCTCCCCACTTTCCCAACCCCTCTCCCCCAAACAGAGGCTGGCAACGAACTGGCGACTACCCCGGTGTCGCTAGTGTCTATGGACGGCGGTGATCACTTACTATCAGGTGACCCGCCTGTTCGTTTGCCCCCTATAATATTAAAAAAAACTCTCTCAATGTCTCTATCCCTGGTAATACGAGTATTTCGAAACTCCCTCTGATATACTAAGGACAATAATGAGAGAAAAAAAAAACTCTAATAAATGCACCAGAACATCCTCGACCACAGTAAGTAACTACCTAGTCTTGGATTTTCATAAATCTAATACTTAAATCACTTTGAAGTGTTCCGAGTATTGTGTACCTTTTAAATCCAAGATCCAATGAAAACAAATCTCATAAAAAATATCCCTTTTGCTATGATAAAAAGTATTTAAAATTTTATAAAAAGTAGTTTATAAATAACGAAGTTTTGAGGAAGAAAACGTTAAAAAAATAAATCCGAATAGACAAGTTTCTCCTTTTTCAAGTCTGTTAAAAATTCAAAAGAGTTGATGAAACTTGAACGAAAGTAAAATACAGAACGATTAACACGACGAACATCCGAGCGACAATAGGAAGCGACCTTACATAAAGGCCGACTAGTAAACGACATATTGTAGTTTATAGATATATCTACATGTTAGTAAGATTCATTTGTCTGTTTTTTATTCGTTCTAATTTTAGAAATTCCTTAACCACGAACAAACGAATGTAAATCTTATGATGCACTGGTCAACAGACTGTTGACAGCAGACGTAAAGAAAAAAATCCGTATTTATTACAAAATTTGAAAAACTTGAACAATAACAATCGGTGTAGTGTAACATTATAATTTAAAAAGTGGCTAGATATTTAAAATATTTTGAGGTGTAAGGGGTGTAGAATAACATCTAAGATTTGAGACACTCAAGCCAACCTCACCTAGGTGTGGTGCACCCTGCTGAATAACGAACGAGGCAATGGCGAAAGCGGGGTGGTAGGTAGGGTTTTACAGCCTGTCTGG
The DNA here is from genome assembly GCA_015888305.1 of Antheraea pernyi. Classification (NCBI taxonomy): domain Eukaryota; kingdom Metazoa; phylum Arthropoda; class Insecta; order Lepidoptera; family Saturniidae; genus Antheraea; species Antheraea pernyi. The sequence continues at coordinate 29,925 of MU160949.1, forward strand.
ATCGCAACCACCATGTATATGGCGAAAAAGCCCGACATAGTGATTCGCTTCTGCGGGTCGCGTTTCGGGATTAGCCTGTTCATATCCAGCTTTTCGCAGGCCGGCATGACAGCGGCGACCGGCGATGGATACCGTGTCACTCGGTGGTCGCTATTGTTTTTGTATTGTACTGTGCATCAGGCACAGTGTGGTCATTTTGCCGTGCTACAATAATTTAAAAAAATGATCCGCCATTTTGAATTTTAGGTCTTAAAAAATCAGTCGAGGAGGTTTCATAAGACTTTTACTTAAAGATCCCTCTATCATTCTATTCTTCAAAGCGTTACCTAGTCTACATACCACTACACTTGTCCATAGAGACTAGGCGGTAATGGTAAAATCTAACAAAAGTAACTTATAATACATATGTGGAATTATTAGGGCATTACAATTTAAAAACCGACCCACAAATGAATCCATATAAACCGTGTCTATTATGAGACAACATGAAGCGTTAATGACCCACTGGTTAATGTTCTTGGATACTGTGTCGATCGAAACAAGGTTCTAAGCCTTGCGAACGAGCTGGAGCTTTTGGTAAAGGGAAAGATAGTGATGAACCCCTTGCATGGTGGCAGTTTTCTTCTGAATCCACCTGATCAGCTACCACGTTCAAGTGAAAATCTGTCGCTAAGCACCTATGGGTGTATTCAGGCTGCTGAACTTGCGAGCTAAACGCTCAGGAAACCTATAACGTATATATAAAAGAAACGGAGCCACCTTCAAGAAATCGGAGTCGAGGGCACCAGCTTGTCTATTATACGTTTTTTCTTTTTCGAACTGAATACGGTTTTGGGCCTGAAGGGCCTTCACCACTTTACCGAACTGTCTATTATACGTTTTGCCATTGATTTACTATCGCATGACTCACATGGCACGACTTGCATTAGATTAATCATTTTACGTCTTCACAGCTAGGCTCACTTTGAAACCAAGGTGGATTACACTTTATTGTCATTCTCATGGGTACTACTGAGTCGGAACTGAAGTCAACTAGGTCAACTTATGACTTACACTAGGTAGAATATTCTAGAAGATTAATATGTGCGAGTTAGAATGATAGCTGATAAAGAAGAGTGAAAAAGGAAATTGCTGCTGACATTACTTAAGTGGGATAACGGAGTGAAGATGATTCCAGAATACAAATAAAACTAAACCTAGTAAATAAATATTCACGATACGTTTTTTTCCCAAACTAGAATAAAGATAAGAAAGAGTTTGGATGGGAACGAAAATTATATTATAAATTACATTCGCTTCTGCACAATAAACGAACTATATCACGTAAAACATCACCAATTTTATCAAATATAGAGTCAAATAACATAAGATTATGCATGGGGTGTAAGGGGTGTCGAATAACATTAATGTTAATCACGTAATGATATTATAAGGTAAAAAAAAAACCGTGGCTAAAATTTAATCTCGATAAGAATTAGATTTGCTATTAGTTGAAACGGTTCAGCCTTGAAAATCACTGCATAAATAAATTAAACGTCGATTAAACTTAATTAAAATCGATCTAATAAATAATATGTATATAGTATATTTACGTTTCATTATCGTGTAAAAAAAAACGAATATCAATTAAACACATCCGGAACTACTATCAGCAATAAATTATAATGTGGCATAAAGCAAAACACTGATAATAAATCATTGCGAATACAACATGTACATAAGATTTTTTTTTTTTTTCCTCGAACTGACTACGCTATTGACCCTGCAGGGTCTTCACAGCTTCACCGGACCACTAAGGCGAGCGCTTAAGGCACTCAGCCGATTTGGTTTTTTAGGTAACATACACAAGGGCGCACGCGCACCTCGGCTTGGGCTGTTACCTGGAAAAAGTCGCGTCTGACCTAGCTAACTATTCTAAGCTATTCATACATATATACATTTGTGAACCATACAATCGAAATTGCATGATTCACAAATGAATACGTGTATATCTATCGGAATGAGTGAGTTACTCATGTTTTATTCTGTGCGAAGGTTAACTAAGTGGCAATTAATAGGGGGTTTTAACGACCAGCTGTTTTAATTAAACATATATATGTAAGTAATCAAATTAAATACTGACATATAAAGAGTTACTAAAACTGAATTCAAAATATAAAGTACTGTTGCAAAGTATACCAATATGAATATGTATAACCCTGTACTTGCAAAAACTTGCAAGGTATTAAAGGCGTCTCTAGTAAATACTAGCTTCTATCCGCGACTTCGTCCGCGTTGAATAGTTATTTTGAGCTAACGCTAAAACGCAGTGGAAGCTTTCAAAGGGGAAAAAACTGATTTTGAAACGTTCTTCATTGGTGCTCCGCTCCTATTGGTCTTAGCGTGATAATATATAGCATATAACCTTCTAAACTGCACAGGTCCATGTGGTGGAGGTGCATTATGCTGATGCTCCCACAGTTCGTTAGGGGGAGTAACACCCATTTCCCCTTGAGGGGTCCACCATCTTGACCCCTCAGGCCGCAGTTTGGGTCCCTTAGGAGGGGACAACACCTGTTGGAGGAGCAGATGTAGTGTCGGTTAGACAGTCCCTGCTCCTCCGGCCAAAAGGTGTAAGAAGGTACCATGGGGTTTTAGTCCGTGCGACTCGGGCGTATCCATCCTCTGCTGCCCGGCGAGATGGATATCCGTTAGGGATTCCCCCATGGAGAAAAAATAAAAAAGGTGTCTTGGAATAAGTAATAAAATACATTTCAATCAATTTTGGAAATGTGTATGTGTCTATTTGTATGAACGCGCATCACTGTTAAAACACTGCGTTCATGATAAAACCTCTAAAAGAAAATCGTACAGCATACCTTCGAGTAACATTTAATCTTTGTTTCATTAAAATCAGTTCGGTATATCAAAACTTATTGTACTTTTAATGACGCGACGCGATTTCAGTACGAGAGTTAAGATGATAAGTAAATGGGACTTAATAGATTCAGATGACTTTATTACACGCGGACGAAGTCGCGGGCACAGCTAGTTATATAGTATCTGTAGATTCGCGTATTGCCTCATAAAATTGATTTACTAGGATTTAGACACAAGGTAGCGTGTCGAGCCAAGTTCAAGATAAAAGAATGGCGAGCGCGCGGTCCCTTATGTAATATTACACGAACCATTTGTAACCACTTTTGACCCACTCATAACTCAAAAACTATTTCACATACACATGTCCAATTTAGCTCATAAATTGAGACTTGTGAGATATAATGTGCTCCATTCGTATATTCGAACCAGTCAAGTCGGACCTTTGGCTACAACATTATCCTAAGTTATAAGCAGAAATTATATTTTAAGTTGTTATAAATAAATTTCAGGACTGACCATTGAACTTGGCACCCAATTAGATCTCACTTCTTTTATCGTTGAAGTCAACAACCAAGGCATATATCATGATATTGAACTTGGCTCTCATTTCACATTTATGTTTTTGATGGGATAGAAATAGCCGTATACCTTATAGTGATTCCATTATGATGTACATAAATGACGATTTAAAATATATGTTTTAGTTTGAAATTAAAACAGCTTGAATCTACAAGACATACAGTAGAGGCTTACTGATCTAGTACTAGGGTGTACTAGGGTGGGAAAACTAGGGTGTGTTGGATTATTGGATTGTATAGAAAAACTATATAAATAATTTTTGGAGGTTATGTTTATACCGGTGCGCAAGTACGGAAGGAAAGTAGGGAGGGATGAAGAAAGCATAAGCGTATTATTGGATGTAACGGACTACTGAAGTGCCGGATTAGTTAGACTCTACCGTATACTATATTGCATACTGTTTGTTTGATTTTCATATTTATTATCTAACGGATTCCAAACGGATGTAGTGTGACTACTTGAGATCTAATTAATGAAGTGTAGAGTATAATATATAATTCTGACTTCCAAAAAGACACATAGTTTCGCATCATAAAGGCTTTATTTACTACTACCTTCTAGCCGCGACTTCGTTCGCGTGGAATAGTTACTTAGGGCTAACGCTAACACGCAGCGGAAGCTCTCAAATGGAAAAATCACCCCGATTTTGAAACATTCTTCATTGTTGCTCTGCTCATTGTAGTCTTAGCGTGTAATATATAGCGTTCCTCGATAAATGAGTTATCTAACGCTAAAAGAATTTTTCAAATCGGACCAGTAGTTCCTGAGATTAACGCGTTCAATCAACCAAAAAAACAAACCCTTCAGTTTTATAATATTAGTATAGATAACATTAATATGAATATCAAAAAGCAGTTTTGAATTCATTAGTATTCCTAGGTCTCTTATCGTCTTCTTTTCGTTCTTTTTCTAATGTCGTTTCTCCTAAGGTGTAATTGAACTTAGATAATTGATTGTCTTAGTGAAGACAATTGACTTACATTTAATTAAGTTCAGATGTATGACTTGTTGATGTATAGATGTACAACTTTACTGAGAAAATATACGACATTGACTTTTAAAATATTAGCATAAGAGCATTAGTATAATTTTTAACATGTTGTGCCCAACATTAATTGGAAAACAAATTTATTTCTGTAAACTATTATTATTAATGTACATTTTGTGTAATTTGTTTTCTGTTGTTGAGCCCGAATAAATAAAATAAAATAAATTACATAAGAGCATTCCACTGTACATAAAATATTACTCTACATATGAGAGGCACGGCGGGCAGACAGGCGATGTATTTTACAATATATAAAATTCTATAGAATTTTAACACTTGTATTTACAGACACGAGCACGTGTATAAACAGTAAACTTAAGCAAAAACGCTTAAAGGATCATTAAATTTCCGACTTGAAAAAATCATAGTCCGGTACTGTGATGTGATAATATCGCTACAATCCAATTAAACTTTAAATTTGTACGAAACTTTACACCGCGCAATGTCGTCATATATTGCCCAAGAGTTATACAAATAAAAACCTGTCAAAATTCGTCGAGCACGCTTTTCAGGTATATCAATGGTTATAGACTACTAGCTCCGAATGTACGATGGCTCAACTGAGTAAACAATCATTGAACTGTTGCTACGCTGCCCGGGACTCTGCAGATTCGAGCTTTACAACGAAAACTTTACAATTACAAGGAATGAAATATATATTTATTACGAAATGTAAAATTCTTAAAAGTAAATTCAATATAAACCTTAAAATAGTAATTACATAAGTAAAATAAAATTATAGTAAACTAGCGGGTTCGGCGAACGCTGTCCCACCCTGACAATAAAAAAAACCTTAACAGATTATATACCTAAATCTTCCTCGTGAATCACTTTATCTACTGGTGAAAACGGCATGAGAATCCGTTCAGTAATTATTGAGTTTATCGCGAACAGACAGGCGTGGCAGAGGACTTTGTTTTATACTATGTAATGTTATAAAACGGAAAATTACAAAAGCGAAAAATTACAAGTTTGAGAAGTGACAAAGGACAAACAAAAAACCGGAACGATACACTGACACTATTAGCGAACGACAAATCAAGATGTACAACGCCTCTGCCTACCACAACAGAGGAACCCCGCCGACTGGGGTTTAACACTCCCTGGTCAATTTAAAAACGAAACAACTAGCTGAGCGTCCCGGTTTCGCACAGATGCACTAATAAATTTAATGAGAGTAAATCTTCGATTTATAATAGTACGACCCTGTAATTAAATACTTCTTCTTTAATTTATGGCGCCGTGTGTAAGTAATAAACAATTGCGCCAATGTCATGTACATACAGAGTGTGCGCTGTCTGTGGCAGATAGTGTCGTAAACGAAGGAGAGCGATTAAATACGTAATTCGAAAAAGAAAATAATTAATTTGTGTTCAGACCGAGTTATTGTATGTTTCCCACTGATATACATACAACGGAAATTAGGTACATATCGAGCAAGAAATAGACAATTCGATGATTAGAGTTTGTTTTTGTTAATTTTAATAAGGGCTTGATATGGCAACTAAACACCTGAACGTCAACTTGTCAAATAGGAACGTCAATATTTTTGAAAATCTCTCATACCGTCTTATGCCTCACTCTTAAATATTTTGTATATGGAAATTTTTTTTAAGCAAATTTTCCCTTTTCCTTACGGTTTTCCGAACATTTTTTTTCAATCAAACCTTGTTTTGACAATTAAAAAATAGCCAAATATTTATTTATTTACCAATGTGGATATAGCAACAGTCAACAACAGTAATGCACTAACGATAACAAAAAGGTTAGTAAACTAAACTGAAGACCTACAACGTTTTTTATATCATAGGAGGCAAACGAACAGGTGGTTCACCTGATGTTAAGTGATCACCACCGTCCATAGAAACTTGCGACACCAGGGGAGTCGCAAGTGCGTTGCCAGCCTATGTATGGGGGAGAAAGGAGAAAGGTGGAGGGAAAGGGGGAAAGGCGGTGGGCCTCTGGCACTCTTACTGACCGAACGAAACGCAACAATGACAAACACTGTTACTTCACGTCGGTTTTCTGCGAGAGGGTGGTACTACCCCGAGCGAGCCGACCCATTCATGTTGAAACCAGTAGTAGCTTCAGCGTGGCTCTACCACCTCTAAGATACATAGATACAATATTAATAATAATAAAAAATTAAAGTATATAACAGTAATTATTGAGTAATATTAGACGAAGAAAATAAACTGAACTAAGAATAAAGTAAAATGAATTCAATTATGAAAACTAAAATTAACGTATGGAAAAAAACAAGATGGTATATATAATTAAGAATATTGAAATATGATTGACTAAATGTTGTTTAAATGGTCATGGATATAAAATGTCTTTGATCTACCTTTTGAATTTAAATGCTCGATGGTCCTACTCAAATGTGTTTTGATGGCGAGCTCAAATAAGTGCAAATGTTCTGACGTGATACGCTTACATACAATTCGGCAATTGATTTTTATTTATATAGATGGATTAAGATAAAACTATTAATATGCAGTCATATAAAGTGTGAAACCATTTAATTAAAGTGGAAAGGAAGATACAAACAACATCGAGAGCAAGCGAGACGAATATACTGATATCGAGTAAAGTTACAGAACAAAGAAACACATTATTAAAAAAAATACGAGCTTATAAATCGAAAACATCGACCGAACTTGGTGCACCTTTTAATATTTAAAGTCGTTTCTACGTGGGTGTTATTACAAGACAGGTTTTAAAAACAATTACAATTGAAGTCAATGAATAACATCATCCATTAAGAGAACAATAAAATTGACATGCCATAATTGTAATAGTTTCGATAATGAAGGTCAATCCATGTTAAATATTTGCAAGGAGTTAATAGAATCACAATAATAGAGTAGGATGGATAAAGAAATTCCGAGTTTTAATAGTGTGACATCAATATTTTATTACAAAAAAGTTAAGTACGTGTTGAACAATGGCGTAGGAAAAAATTAATCACAAGAGTTATAACTAGCCACCGTTTAAATTTAAACATTGAGTAACATTTGCCTAAGTTGAGAGATCTTATTTTATTACATTATTTATAAATTATTATATTAATCATCTGGTCCTTAATATATGTATGCACCAGATTAGTACATTCCGATACACTTCGATTTAATACCTTGGCCATTGCCACAATAGTGTTTTATTATGGAGAAAATGTTATACAATCTAGTTTACTATAATTAGCTACTAGATGGCATTATACTTAATCAACTTCTATACATTTCAACCGATAGTCAGGAAAATGAGTACATATGAATTTTTCAATACAGATACATACTACTTACACAATATTCACTTTATTGCATACATATTTTTAAACTAAGCACATCATCACAGCATCACTGGACTACTAAGACGAGCGCTTAAGGCACTCAGCCGGTTGGTAACAAGTTCAAGGATGCCAGAATGGCCGCACCTCGGCTTGGGCTGTTGCCTTGGATGTAATATTGAGAATCTATATACACACCTGTATACGTTAGTAACTCACACATTTATACTTACATAACTCATTAACGTTTATATGTATTTTAAATCTGACAATTTTCTAAACAAACTAACCAGGTTGGAAAAAAAGAAAACACTTCCAATATATAATAAAAAATACTGATATCTGGAGGTCATTTTCATTTTTTTGTCACTTTTTACAAAAATATACATTTATTTCTAATTTACTCTATTCTTAATCCAAATTTATTAAATTTTATTTTCTGTTTTTTTTTTTTTAAACTATTTTTTATTTTTCATTTTTTTAGTTAAATTTTTTTAACTTTTTTTTTTCGGATTAGTGCATTGTCATCGACCTTTGACAGGTGTGCAAAGTTTGAATTGAATCTGATCGTTCAAAGTAGGACAAAATCGAGCTGAAAGGGGTCGGTTACATACATTATACACAGGTGAAGCTAATAAAAGCGTGATAAAAAATTGAAAAGAATTACAGATGTGCCTGTCGAAATGCCTATTACAACAAGTGATGATAAAAGCGTGCGAAGACGCGGGCACAGCTAATAGTTTATGTTTTAAAACAAATTATATTTAAACGATAACAACTAATATAAATTAAACGGTAACAAATAGGCTTTTACAGAGATAAAATTAAAATTAATACACTGTTAAAAGGTCGTTGTACTAAATATCGTGAGCAATTAACGCTAACTTTTTGAGCAATTAAGTATTTAATCACCATTAACTACTTTATCGAAGGATATGATTTTTTTTTGGTATAAAAATGAAACATATTTAGTATACAACTGAACATCAGTCTGTTTATTCTATCAATATTTTGAAACACATAATTCGCAATGAGGAAATAGTCAAGAACATCTCCCTCCTCTGTTTCTCAACCGATTTTCTTCATTATTTTTTTTTATTTTGTACCTATTAGTGAGCTTGAGTATTATCAAAAATTGGAACAAGTTTTTATTCCTCTAGGATCGAAGTTCGAGCTCTGACAATTACAAAGCCGATTAATCTTTTTTAACCAAATATGTGCACTCATTATGAAGTTATACGTTTACATACGTTCGGTGATTGATTTTTATTTATTTATATATAGATCTTTGATACTTAGCGTAATACATATCTAACAATTTGATCATGACAATATACAAGTACCGGGTGACGTAATTCAATCGGAGTTATATAACGAAATCCGTAACGTGATTAAGTTCCTGTCTTTCAATGTAAAACCAAAGAAGCAAAACTAGATCTTGCTTCTGTACGGCAACCTTTATTTTTATCATCATATATATTAATACGTGAAGCCTAAACTTTGTATCCCTTTTTGAGAGAAATGCGCGAACGGATGAACGTGAAATTGGCATAGTTAAAGTTTATATGGAGGAGAAGTGCAGAAAGCTATTTATTTTATATAAAAGGCATAAGTACATTAAATTAATTAAAATACGCATTACTCACACTACGGCTTGAATTTTACACAACATATACACACATGTGAATAAAAAAGACATATTGACATCTGTCAATAAAGGACTTCAAAAAAAGTTGTGAAGGAGGTTGCTATGCTCGACTGTATATCCGGAGGCACTGTAGTGCCTCAAGCCAAGTACACGTTCAACAACATATGTAATAATGTGTGTGAACATGTAGGCGTGAGGCTACTGTGCCTTTTATTCTCGAGTCATATGTAAACATAACCTCACCATATTTTTAACTTGATTTATTTTATTACTACGTTTACGCCAACACTTTACACTAGCTTCAAATATGTTAATTATTCGTCCTTTCTACAAAACACCAACAGCTATTTTGTTATGTTAATTATTTAATGTTATTCTAATTTATAAAATTTTCAATCCCCCGTTTTGTGATTCTACAAGAGATTTTACTAATTTCGGACGAATTTTTTTTTTCTAAGTTGGTACAATAGACAACCGGATAATAGTCGCAAAAAAAACGATATTGATAAATATGACCTGCTTTTACAATTTGCATTTTTAAATCAAGAAATAAAGTCTAATAATTCAAATATTCTACAAGAGATTTTATTAATTTCGGTCGAATTTTTTATTTCGAAGTTGGTACAATAGACAACCGGACAATAGTCGCAAAAAAAAAAGATATTGACAAATATGACCTGCTTTTACAATTTGCATTTTTAAATCAAGAAATAAAGTCTAATAATTCAAATATTCTACAAGAGATTTTACTAATTTCGGTCGAATTTTTTATTTCGAAGTTGGTACAATAGACAACCGGACAATAGTCGCAAAAAAAAAAGATATTGACAAATATGACCTGCTTTTACAATTTGCATTTTTAAATCAAGAAATAAAGTCTAATAATTCAAATATTCTACAAGAGATTTTATTAATTTCGGTCGAATTTTTTATTTCGAAGTTGGTACAATAGACAACCGGACAATAGTCGCAAAAAAAAAAGATATTGACAAATATGACCTGCTTTTACAATTTGCATTTTTAAATCAAGAAATAAAGTCTAATAATTCAAATATTCTACAAGAGATTTTATTAATTTCGGTCGAATTTTTTATTTCGAAGTTGGTACAATAGACAACCGGACAATAGTCGCAAAAAAAAAAGATATTGACAAATATGACCTGCTTTTACAATTTGCATTTTTAAATCAAGAAATAAAGTCTAATAATTCAAATATTCTACAAGAGATTTTACTAATTTCGGTCGAATTTTTTATTTCGAAGTTGGTACAATAGACAACCGGACAATAGTCGCAAAAAAAAAAGATATTGATAAATATGACCTGCTTTTACAATTTGCATTTTTAAATCAAGAAATAAAGTCTAATAATTCAAATATTCTACAAGAGATTTTACTAATTTCGGTCGAATTTTTTATTTCGAAGTTGGTACAATAGACAACCGGACAATAGTCGCAAAAAAAAAAGATATTGATAAATATGACCTGCTTTTACAATTTGCATTTTTAAATCAAGAAATAAAGTCTAATAATTCAAATATTCTACAAGAGATTTTACTAATTTCGGTCGAATTTTTTATTTCGAAGTTGGTACAATAGACAACCGGACAATAGTCGCAAAAAAAAAAGATATTGATAAATATGACCTGCTTTTACAATTTGCATTTTTAAATCAAGAAATAAAGTCTAACGAAATTGCATGATTCACAAATGAATACGTGTATATCGGAATGAAACGAACTAAAACTATTCGATTCAGTTCGTTGAGGGAAAAAAACAAAACCCTCCCACCATGTGTATGTATGTGCACGTGTGTGAGAGAGATGATCTCATATGTGTGTTCAAGTGATGTAGGTGAGTCACTGTATCGCGATATCATGTACATAAGAGCTACCTACATATACATAGGTTAACTACAAACCTCTAGATAAGCTCCATATTTATCACTAAAACGGGATTTCATTATTCCTCACAGAATATTATACCACAAAACATTATAAATACTAACCGATACGCGTTGGTTTCCGCTGTGCATATTTAAAGAGAAAGGTGCAAAGGGGCAATGGAATCCAAAAAAATAAGTCTCCTTGAACCATCTACGAAGGATTTCGCATCGAATGGTCATAGTTCTATGCCGATAGGTTCAGTGGTGTTTAGGTCATTGAACCACAGATGAACTGTCATTTCATCTTCTATACATACAATAAGAATGTAAATGTAACGTGTCTGTACTTTTTAGATTATTGTAAAAAAAAATGTTGTAGGTGTCTTGCAATATAATAAAATAAACTGCACAGGTCCATGTGGTGGAGGTGCATTATGCTGATGCTCCCACAGTTCGTTAGGGGGAGTAACACCCATTTCCCCTTGAGGGGTCCACCATCTTGACCCCTCAGGCCGCAGTTTGGGTCCCTTAGGAGGGGACAACACCTGTTGGAGGAGCAGATGTAGTGTCGGTTAGACAGTCCCTGCTCCTCCGGCCAAAAGGTGTAAGAAGGTACCATGGGGTTTTAGTCCGTGCGACTCGGGCGTATCCATCCTCTGCTGCCCGGCGAGATGGATATCCGTTAGGGATTCCCCCATGGAGAAAAAATAAAAAAGGTGTCTTGGAATAAGTAATAAAATACATTTCAATCAATTTTGGAAATGTGTATGTGTCTATTTGTATGAACGCGCATCACTGTTAAAACACTGCGTTCATGATAAAACCTCTAAAAGAAAATCGTACAGCATACCTTCGAGTAACATTTAATCTTTGTTTCATTAAAATCAGTTCGGTATATCAAAACTTATTGTACTTTTAATGACGCGACGCGATTTCAGTACGAGAGTTAAGATGATAAGTAAATGGGACTTAATAGATTCAGATGACTTTATTACACGCGGACGAAGTCGCGGGCACAGCTAGTTATATAGTATCTGTAGATTCGCGTATTGCCTCATAAAATTGATTTACTAGGATTTAGACACAAGGTAGCGTGTCGAGCCAAGTTCAAGATAAAAGAATGGCGAGCGCGCGGTCCCTTATGTAATATTACACGAACCATTTGTAACCACTTTTGACCCACTCATAACTCAAAAACTATTTCACATACACATGTCCAATTTAGCTCATAAATTGAGACTTGTGAGATATAATGTGCTCCATTCGTATATTCGAACCAGTCAAGTCGGACCTTTGGCTACAACATTATCCTAAGTTATAAGCAGAAATTATATTTTAAGTTGTTATAAATAAATTTCAGGACTGACCATTGAACTTGGCACCCAATTAGATCTCACTTCTTTTATCGTTGAAGTTAACAACCAAGGCATATATCATGATATTGAACTTGGCTCTCATTTCACATTTATGTTTTTGATGGGATAGAAATAGCCGTATACCTTATAGTGATACCATTACGATGTACATAAATGACGATTTAAAATATGTTTTAGTTTAAAATTAAAACAGCTTGAATCTACAAGACATACAGTAGAGGCTTACTGATCTAGTACTATGGTGTACTAGGGTGGGAAAACTAGGGTGTGTTGGATTATTGGATTGTATAGGAAAACTATATAAATAATTTTTGGAGGTTATGTTTATACCGGTGCGCAAGCACGGAAGGAAAGTAGGGAGGGATGAAGAAAGCATAAGCGTATTATTGGATGTAACGGACTACTGAAGTGCCGGATTAGTTAGACTCTACCGTATACTATATTGCATACTGTTTGTTTGATTTTCATATTTATTATCTAACGGATTCCAAACGGATGTAGTGTGACTACTTGAGATCTAATTAATGAAGTGTAGAGTATAATATATAATTCTGACTTCCAAAAAGACACATAGTTTCGCATCATAAAGGCTTTATTTACTACTACCTTCTAGCCGCGACTTCGTTCGCGTGGAATAGTTACTTAGGGCTAACGCTAACACGCAGCGGAAGCTCTCAAATGGAAAAATCACCCCGATTTTGAAACATTCTTCATTGTTGCTCTGCTCATTGTAGTCTTAGCGTGTAATATATAGCGTTCCTCGATAAATGAGTTATCTAACGCTAAAAGAATTTTTCAAATCGGACCAGTAGTTCCTGAGATTAACGCGTTCAATCAACCAAAAAAACAAACCCTTCAGTTTTATAATATTAGTATAGATAACATTAATATGAATATCAAAAAGCAGTTTTGAATTCATTAGTATTCCTAGGTCTCTTATCGTCTTCTTTTCGTTCTTTTTCTAATGTCGTTTCTCCTAAGGTGTAATTGAACTTAGATAATTGATTGTCTTAGTGAAGACAATTGACTTACATTTAATTAAGTTCAGATGTATGACTTGTTGATGTATAGATGTACAACTTTACTGAGAAAATATACGACATTGACTTTTAAAATATTAGCATAAGAGCATTAGTATAATTTTTAACATGTTGTGCCCAACATTAATTGGAAAACAAATTTATTTCTGTAAACTATTATTATTAATGTACATTTTGTGTAATTTGTTTTCTGTTGTTGAGCCCGAATAAATAAAATAAAATAAATTACATAAGAGCATTCCACTGTACATAAAATATTACTCTACATATGAGAGGCACGGCGGGCAGACAGGCGATGTATTTTACAATATATAAAATTCTATAGAATTTTAACACTTGTATTTACAGACACGAGCACGTGTATAAACAGTAAACTTAAGCAAAAACGCTTAAAGGATCATTAAATTTCCGACTTGAAAAAATCATAGTCCGGTACTGTGATGTGATAATATCGCTACAATCCAATTAAACTTTAAATTTGTACGAAACTTTACACCGCGCAATGTCGTCATATATTGCCCAAGAGTTATACAAATAAAAACCTGTCAAAATTCGTCGACCACACTTATCAGGTATATCGATGGTTATAAACTACTAGCTCCGAATGTACGATGGCTCAACTGAGTAAACAATCATTGAACTGTTGCTACGTTGCTATGCTCATGACTTCGTCCGCGTGGTACCTTGTGTAAAAAGCAGTGATTAATAAAGTCCACTTTTATCTCGTTCTTACGCCGAGTCATCATTAAAATGACAATAACTTTTTATAGAGTGGACCGATTTTAATGAAACAAAGACTAAGTTATTCTCGACGATATGCTTTATGATTTATTTCTTTATTGTCTATTTTCTTTATTGTGAACCCAGTTACGTTATAAAAGATACGATAAAAATTCGAGTAACTATGGAATATGAGTACCATCGTGGCAGCAACGCGGCACAAGCGCCACGCAACATCAACGACGTTTACGGAGCTAACACTACAAACTATCTATATGATAATTAGTTCTTAAGGAAATAAATAATATGGCCGTTTCATATACTTAATGCGAGTTATTTTTGTTCTTTATATGATCTAATTTTGTCCGTAGAAAATAATTCCAAATAAGCAAGCATTGTATTTATTTGTGATTGGAGAGAAACGGCACTGATCGAAAATGAAATTACCGCTTTATAGTATAGCAATAGCTAGCAGATTTTTACTCGCTACGTTGGGCATTAAAATAATGTCAAAGGGTTAATCAAATAATAAAAATGTACGAAAAAATCGGCACCAGATAATCATAGTCGTTTGCATTGGCATATTGATGTTCAGTCGTTTTGACTTAATTGAGAATCAGAGAAACTGTATTTTCATTATATTATAGACTAGCTGATACCTGCGACTTTGTCTACGACGTTTAAGATACCTCGTTATTAAAAAAATAAATGAAAATCAAGTATTTTAAAAATAAAATTGATCGATGTCCACGCCCAGTAGCACTACAGACCTATTATGTTTTTTCTCTAAGATAGAACTATTTTTTTTAATACAACAAGCAAGCAGACGGTCCGCCTGATAGTAAATGGTTACCGTCGGCTATGGACAACTGCAACCAAGGGCATTACATACTATAAAGTACTCTGCATCAACAAGATGAAACTGAAATACATTTACTTACCAACTCTTCTCTCGCATTTTTCTTCTCTTCTTAGTTTTTTTAATATCATTGATGGCAAACGAACAGGTGGGTCATCTGATGTTAAGTGATTACCGGCGCCCATAGACACTTGCAATACCAGAGGAGTCGCAAGTGCGTTGCCAGCCTGCTAGGGAGAAGGGGGAGTGGAGAAGTGGGGAGAGGGAGGGGAGTTGGGTATTCGGCGCTCTCACTGACCGAACGAAACGCAACAATGCAAGCACTGTTATTTAACGTCGGTTTTCTATGATAGGGTGGTACTACACCGGGCGAACCGACCCATTCATGCTGAAACCAATAATATCTTCAGCGTGGCTCTACCACCTACAAAAGTGAGTGAAGTGAATTTAATGAAACAAAGACTGAATGTTACTCAACGATATACTTGGCGACGTTTTAACATAAACACAGTACTTTAGCAATGATGCGTGAAGAAACAAGCAAACAGACAGATATTAATAAAAAGTGATTGAAATGTATTTAATTAGTCCCTTGCAATAATTTTTTTTCACGAAAATCTAAATCGTACAGCCGTGTTATTCTTTTTGTTTTAATGCCAAGATGCAGCAGTCAGGGAGACGGCTCACCTGGTGGAAAATGGTTACCGTTGCCTATGGACAACTGCAAGAGCCCTATATCATAGCCCTGAGGAAAAACCGTGCTGGTTAATCCATCCCGCAACGCTAGCGTACGCATAAGGGAGGTTCGAGAGAACCCCGCGGTGGTCGCCATTTTGATAGCTTTTAAGGTGTGCAGGTGGTTAATGGTGACGTTATATTTACATAATTATTATATTATGTATATGTATAGATATATCTATAATAGACTACTACAGTCGGCATGAAAATAAATACAATACGTATAAGGAAAACCTTAAAGAGAATTCATTGCCAAATCATTGTTATTACAACAGAAGATATCTGATATACCACTGCATGTCACCGAGAGTCAAGATCACAGTACTGTGTTCCCTGTAATGATTATATACATCCCACAACAGAATGCATTATTATATCATGCATGATAAAGATTATTTTCTTACCCAACAATATAGTTTTCTGTTGAATATGAATCGTTCCGAAATATTAATAAATTCTAATCACTTCACAGGCACGTGGAAATGAGTCTAGTTGTCGTAACTAACCCGATCGGTAGACGGTCCGATGAGTCATCAAAATACTCGGATATCAATGACAGGCTTGAAGCACACGTGAGCGTGGTGTGTTATTTTAGAACTCGATTCCGCAGTGGCGAATGCTAAACGTAGGGTTGTCACGTTTATTATCCGCCAGCGAACAATTTTTTGAAGTTATACTTCTTATGGCGCGTTAGGGAAAAATGATGGGAGTAAATTTTTAGGATGCGCGCGCACACCGTCACGAAAAACCGACACTTTGAAGTTAGCTATAGTCAACTTTTTCTATTGTTAGTGTCGTTTTTTCTACATACGTAGCATAAAGCGAAAGATAAAATAACAAAGAAGTATAACTTAGAAAGCGTGTACACACACTTTTTTATGTCAAAAGACAGCAAACCGGCAGACGGATCATCTGATGTTAAATGGTTACCGTCGCCAATGGACTACTGCAAACACCAGGGTCGTCACTGTTATGTTGCCCATTTTGAAGAGCGTGTTTCAACCCCTTTTTGTCATACCCATGTCATAACCCTGGGGGCACACTGTACCAGGTAACTTATTCCACAACACTAAAGTGCGCATAATAAAGCACAATTACAACACCGTACCGAGTGAAAACTTAAACTTGGAACTATGTGCAATAAGGAAAAGCATATATAGGTGAAGCTAACGGGATAAGCATTCGAGTACCCAACCTTATAATCATTATAGATAACAATAAAGCTTCCAAAATCTTGTAGTCCGGTGAAGCTGTGAAGACCCTGCCAGGTCAATAGCGAAGTCAGTTCGAGAAAAAAAAAAGCTTCCAAAATCTTGTAGTCCGGTGAAGCTGTGAAGACCCTGCCAGGTCAATAGCGAAGTCAGTTCGAGAAAAAAAAAAAGCTTCCAAATCAAGAGATGAATTTCAAATACAAGAAATTTACATTTTTTTTATTCAAATATTACACGTAAGGTTCAAGGATATGTATGTATTTGCTAATAATAAAGACTGCTAAACGATGATACAATCTCCTGGTATTATCATAATATTTATCAAGTGTTACCGAAATAACAAACATAAAGTTATCCTGTTAACCAATGTTTTGTTCCCATGTTATTTTCATACACACTGCTTGTAGATCGCTATTCTATACTAGGATTTGTGACGTCATTTACCAAATTTTTTTTAAATTAATTATTCACCGAATCCGTAAATACAGATTATGATTCGTATTACTAAGCGTTTCAAATGAGAAGATAATCGTGCCCAGTTATCAGAATTGTACTGGCAACAACTAAAACATAAAACTATTATTTTTGAAGTGAAACTTCTTTAGGCGCATGAGGGTAAAATTTTTACAGATGCAACGGAAGTGACGTCATTTGTAGTAAACGCAGATCTTTCATCTATTTTTCAAGTCTCGGAAATCTAAAGTTTTAGATTTGTATAAATATAAACAAGGCTTATAAATTAGTTCGCCAAAGAAGTTTCACTTCTGACATGTGTACTTAATACGCACGAACTTTCTTATAATTGAAATTACTGTAAAGCGTACCTTCGAGTAACATTTTGTCTTTGTTTCCTTAAAATCGGTTTGGTCTATCAGGATTTATTGTGATTTTAGTGACGACGCGACTTAAGTATGAGAGAAAAGTAAATAGTAATTACGACTTAATATATTCAGATGACTTTATTAATCACCTGTAGTTCGTTGAAGCTGTTAAGACCTTCCATGGTCAATAGCGTAGTCAGTTCGAAAAAAAATTATTAATCACTGTTTTGTACATCAGGTTCTACGCGGAAGTAGCTCAGAATAGTTAGCTAGGTCAGACGCGACTTTTTCCAGGTAACAGCCCAAGCCGAGGTGCGCGTGCGCCCTTGTGTATGTTACCTAAAAACCAAATCGGTTGAGTGCCTTAAGCGCCAACCTTAGTAGTCCGGTGAAGCTGTGAAGATCCTGCCAGGTCAATAGCGTGGTCAGTTCGAGAAATTAATCACTGTTTTGTACATCAGGTTCTACGCGGACGAAGTCGCTGGCACAGCTAGAGATATATAAGTTATTACCGCTCGGCACGGCTAATACATATGTATATATATACATAAAGTAACTTAAATCCATTTAATTACCATCTTTATAATTATTATGGCTAAGATTCTATGGTCACAAGTACTATTAACAAGCAGCGATTTCGTATCAATTATATCTTAGTGTGCAGTAAATATACGTAAAGTATACATTCCCGAGTAATAATAGTTTTATATAATAATAAAAATATTTCTATTTCATAAATTTTTAAGCCGGTTACAAAATATAAACATACTGTTCCTTCCGATCGTACCATTTTATAGTGAAACTCCCTGCAAAATATGAAGCAAGACGGTAGTTTGACAATTATCTTCTTATTTGGAACGTATAGTACTCATTAAAAAAAAATTACGAACACGTTTTACAACATATGAGCCCTATCTATACCACTTGGAAGCGACTTCATCAGGAAGATAATGAATTTCATTATCACGGGCGTAGACAATTTGTTACGAATGTAAACAGTTGTTGGCACGCAACGACCTATCACTTGAATTGTTCCCACGGCTAAATTAGTAACATGTGCCGACATGCGAGTACAGTGGTACGTGTAGGTACACCAACGTTCGTGCCATATTTCGTACTCTCAGTGGAGTATTAAATATTATGGCCTAGATATACATTATTTCAATTAAGACATCGGTCATCTTTTCAAATTAAACAGTACAGTCGTAATCTGTAATCGGCTCCATAACATACATACATTATTCCGAGATGTTCTTACACTTAGTGGCCACATTAAGTATTTCAAATTTACCGATTGGAACGAGTGTAAATTTAAGCATCATGTCAAGCGGGTTTTAGTGTCAAAAGGCTATTATAGAGTGCAACAATCTGTGAACGATGGTGATGTCTGGAATTGACACATCTCTTTGTGTATCCACTAAAAACGATTTTATCGTTAATGTATTTTGAATATACGTATGTTAAAAAGATAAACCCGATCGAGTTTTTAGCCGGTTCTTCTCGATGAGCAGGTTGTTTGTCCGAACGCCTTCTTACAGCCTTAATGTAGTAAAGTATCTTTTGATTTTGAAATTACAAATAAAACCTCTCTGACCACCACTTTGATTATGCACTTACATTTCGGTATGTTACCCATTCGCGGGTTAAACACTCTATCCCCTCAGTATGATTGGAGTATTTATATAGCATTGGATAAAACGAGGATATCACGATCATTCATAAGTGGTCCAGTAGGATTTCAACCAGGTGTCTAAATATGTTGATATCAAGCAAATACATTATGTTATTAAACTATTCGGCATGAGGATAGCTAAGAGATAGAGTTCTGCGTTTAATAAAACACGTTTTTAAATAAATGTTTTAAAGAAAAACTGACTGGTTTGTTTTCAAACCCACACAATAGACCAGGGGTGCTCAAACTTGAACTGCTGGCGATCCACCTCAATATTATTGAGCTACGATCGATCGACTCTCAGAGGCTGCAAGTATGTGTGATACAGGATTGTGGCGTGTGTGTAGGTGACACCCGCTAAAAATGATAGAAGAAAGCGATGCGGGGGTTATTCTGGTCTAATTCTGGATGAAATAAATTTTACTCGTTTATTGATTACATTTTGTTTTAGTTACCTACCTACTACTAAAACAAAAGCGCTCTGTGAATAATTTGTGTGTCATCAAATGTGAATATATCGGCAAATTTTTGTCGAAATTTTGGTGGGAGAGGGGAGAGCAGAGGAGAGGTGGGCCTCCAGCGTTCTCACTGACCTAACAAAACCACCTACAAAAAACCCTTCTATGTCCGCCTGGCTAGTTACCACCCTCAAGTAGAAAATCATAGCACGGCAAAATGACTGCACTGTGCTAATATATAAATACTAACAGCGTGCCAACGAAGGTTTTTTTTAAATTGTAGCACGTCATAATGACTGCACTGTTCCTGATGGTAAGCACAGTACAATCCAAAAACAATGGCAACCACCGAGTGACACACTATCCATCGCCGGTCACCGCTGTCATGTCGCCCTGCGAAAAGCTGTGCACCACGTGCAGGTGAGGTTGGCTTGGGTGTCTCAAGTCTTATGATGTTATTCGACATCCCTTACACCCATCAGGTAAGATTTGTCATCAGCAACATATTTGGAATCTTAACCCACCATATAACTACCTCAGTGCTCACTTACACTATAAAAGGAACTAATGAAACAATAACTAAAAATATTATTATAAAGATTTACATTTACATTATATTTAATATACATAGCCATTATTATAATTAAGATTTTGTGACTATACAAAAAATAAACGCTTGTCGGTTCCGTAAGAAATTGTATTATGGAACTCTTTACGTAATACGTTTATAGTCTAAGATCTTATTAGGAAGACCTTTAACGTTTAACATCCACGTTTAACAGCTAGTATAAACTAAAATTACTTGAATTACTTTTTATAAGGTCAGATATCTATCAATGTAAGTTTCGTGAAGACTGGTCTAAGCGTTTTAGACATAGCACTGCGGGCGAAGTCACGGTTAATAGCCAGTTTAATTTAGAGTAGTCCAAGTAACCCGTTGTAATTTCAGCTATCTGCCAGTGAAATTCCCGTTAAAATCGGTCCAACCGTTTCGGGGATTACCCTGAACAAACAGAGAGACAGACCGACAAAAATTTTAAAAATTGCATTTTTGTTATCATTTGCGTGTATAATTTCACACCCATCAGTAAAAAAAATTATTTTGATATTACATACAGACCCTTCATTTTTATCATATGTATAGATATGATGATGATGATGTCCTCCTTGACGTGTCCGTCAACAGCGAACTGACTGAGACGGGATTTAGATAGATATAAATGGATAATCGCCAATTGAGTTTGAAGTGTTAAGTTTGTATAAAGTTCTAAAAAATACAGAATCGAAGTTATAATTGTGCAATTATTGTTAGTTTATTAAAAACTATCATCACGTTCCCTGTAAGTTCTATGACTATTCGGCTTGCGAGATAACTTTTGATTGCAATAAGGTTTCGATTACATTTTGTGACTAACTACCTATCAAGAATTCAAAATGATCATCTATGTTTTATTGTTTCTGAATATGTGTTATTTAAAGTGATCGTGGGCCAGAAGGGGAAACACTCACGTCTGTGGGGTTCGCGTGCGCCGTGCAGACCAGCACCTGCGCGCCCTCCACCTCCGTCTGCTGGATGCCGCACTCCGGCGCGACTGCGGACAGGCGGGCGGGGGGGTGAGCGAGCGTGCGGCGGGGTGCGGGGGCGGGGGCTACTGTACATGTACTCACACATCACGTCGAGGAGGAGCGATCCCGTAGTACCATATTGGATTTGTCTTTCCTATTTATGATTCTAAGTAGCCGCATTGACAGTTCATTTCTGTTGGGATACATATGTATCTCAGTAACACGAAACAACAGGCGTTTGCAGAATCGCAAAACATTCTTCCTATCGAAGCATTCCACAAACGTTGGACAACACTGGACTGCACTACCGAATGTGCCACAAATACAATAATATACAATCTAAATTTGATACTTTTCATTGTTCTTTAGCCTCGATAAAATCCCAATAGAAAAAAAAACGTACTTAAATTTTTATCTTAATTTTTTTTTATATTTTATTTGAATATTCAAACTCCATTTAAATTTTTAACCTCTCGTATATTGTGTACGTTACATTCACATCTAGTAGGTTACATTAGTAACAACGTTACCATATCAATGTTAACAGAACCGAACAACTTTTGTAACCAGTTTTGTGAAATAAAAAAAAAATATATAAAGTTTTATTAAGATGTAAACACAAACGAAGTCGCGGGTAACTGCTAGTATCTATATATAAATACACTAACATAAATCACAGTTTTATTTATTTTGTTTGTAGCTAATATACCTTTTGGAAATACTTGTTTCTTTTTTCATACCATTCACAAGTCGAAGCCTTTTTTTTATGTTTCTATTTGTCATACTTTAATCTTACTATCTACGTTTACGATCTACAATATTTTACAATACTCAATACACATGACAATATCTATAGATGAAGAAAAAGGCTTGTACCCCTTAATACGGACAGATTTCGACCATCGTCCTAAATAATTTTGAGTTTGACTGTTTTTTTTTTTCGAACTGACTACGTTATTGACCAAGCACGGTCTTAACAACTTCACCGGACTACTAAGGCGAGCGCTTAAGGTACTCAGCCGATTTTATTTTGACAACTAGCTCAAGGGTGCCCGGCACACCTCGGCTTTGGCTGTCGCCTGATACATGCAATTCGCGACCTATGTAAGCTAAGCTAAGCTAACTATTCATACATATATGAGTTGTTGAAACATATATGTGTACCAAGCATACATAACTCAACAACCCTTATATATATTTCGTATCGGATAATAAGAGTTTTGACTGGCTAGTCGTAAATCTTTCGTAAATAATTATAACCGCCTTTTTCTCTACCGTCAGTAGAATAAACACAATATCTATATTTAAACGTGCAATGAGATATGATAATTAGAACGTACGATAACAGTGAACGGTATTTCCAAGTCTATTTATTTGTTACACGGAAATCCTTCAAAAAAACGCGACAAACATCTCTCTCTATTTTTCCTTATCAGACATTCAAACTAGAATAGACATATTTACTTAATATAGGTTTATATATCTAGACTTTGTCCTGAAATATACTAAAATCGATATCCATAAAAAACAATTACACTTCACAACGGCTGTCCCTAGTCGATTTTTTTAAAGTAACGTCTTTTGGCGCTGTATGGTAATTTTAGCAAGAGATAAATTTATAATTTCGCGTCCTGACATACTACGTAAGCATAACCGGCTGTATTGCGGTGAAGCGGGTGAAGCTATTACTGGTTTCAGCATGAATGAGCCGGCTCGTCCGGGGTAGTACCACCCTCTCATAGAAAACCGACGTGAAGTAACAGTGCTTGCATTGTTGCGTTTCGTTCGGTCAGTGAGAGCGCCGGAGGCCCACCTCCCGTCCCTTTCTCGTCTCCTCCCCACTCCCCGCCCCTTACCCCCCAATCACAGGCTGGCGACGCACTTGCGACTCCCCTAGTGTTGCTAGTATTTATGGACGGCAGTGATCATCATGATAACATCAGGTGACCCGCCTGTTCGCTTGCCTCCTATGATATAAAAAACAAAAACTAGAGACGCGTAGTATAGGGGCCTGTGTACATTTAATATTAGTATTATGCAGCTCATCATACGTTTAATTGATTAATAGACTTTATAAAAATGTATATAATTATTGCTCCGAGTGCAATAATGTTAATAATTTCAATAAACAAATTCTAAAATTTAAATATTTTCATTTACACAATAATTAATATGAAAATTAAACAGAGAACACATCTATTTCATTGTTTTGAGTTTTCACTTCTATCGGCAGTCCTTATGAATAATGTGCCTCGACTTTTCTTGTTGCGTTCGTAACTGTTCATTTCTATGAGAGAAAATGTTTAAAAAATCGTACGGAAAAGTGAAAAGTTTGTGTTGAAAGTCTTCATTTAAATCTAGATATCTCTAGGATTGCGGTGTCTAGGATTAAAAGTCTCTGATTAAACAGTTTTTTAATAATATCGTATTTCCACACTTTACAATTAAATCACCTATTTCTCTATTGAAGACGACTCCAAACAGAATTATAACGATGACTTGCAAAAGTCAGTTCGAAAAACCTCTACCCATGAATCCGGTTATCGGCAACGATTAAGCGAATTTATTGTTCGTGGATAAAATATAAGTTAGTGTTAACTATCCACCGCCTTTGAATATTAACTGAATGATAATAGTTACCTGGGACCGTTACAAACAACTACGTTTTAATTAATTACAAAACTTAGTCTATTAAACGACACACAAACCGGTCCATATTACGTAGCATCTATAACGGAAAAGAAATTAACTCTACATTATTATTGAAGTGAAAAGTCTAATGCGACTTCCAACAAGGTTGCGTTAAAAGTTTAACGCTACCATGGGTGGGGTATGAGAGCACTGTTGAGTTAAACGTTCAACGCTCCTGGGGAGGGGGAATAGAGAGAGACAGAGCGAGAAAAATAACCAAACATTTCGTATCTTACTTTAGTTATAATATAATCCCATTGTAAATCTTATAGATTTGGATATTTCTCCACTCGAAAATGATAATTAAAAAATGCGATCAAGTGTGAATTGTAAGCAATGTTAATAAAGTTTGTTTTAAAGAAACAATATGATTTCACTAAAAATCAATTTCTACTCCTTCCTATTTTCATTTCCACATTACGAAGTTCCACTTCTTCCGCGCGGAAGGACTCTACGAACTATTTTTTTTTTGTTTTTAAATTCTTTATATAAAAGAACTACGGCAAGCCATATCGTCATACCCACACCACTCTATTCAAAGTACAAGGTACTGAATTACACAGGCTGGTAACGCATTTGCGACTCCACTGATATCGCTAGTGTCTATGAACGTCGGTGATAACTTAACATCAGGTGACCCACCTGTTCGTTTGCCTCCTATATTATATTTTTAAAAACTGAGACTTATCGCTTGTAGAAGAAGATAATGGCCCCATTCAGGGTCACATATCATAGAAGCTGTTGCAAACGTACTGCCAAATTAATATAAGAAGGTGGGGCCTTCCAATAAGTTTAAGCTATATATCAATGGTCCTCAAACTTTTTTAATTCGTAGATACCCTTACTTATTTTTACTGCATTGCGTAAACCCCTTATCTTCTTTATATCGAATTTCTACAAATTTAAATGTATTTCTGAGAGCTGAAATTGTCCTTGACTTGACTTCGGTAGGTGTTACTAAGTGAAAACCTTATTTATCATTCGCCAATCCCTAGATTTTGTTTTCGCTTTGATCCTTTGAGGTTCGAAATAATCTTTAATAATTCCAATGCATCGTAAAGGTAAAAAATCATGCAACGACTACACGAAATAATAAGTCATTAAGACGATAAGTTCAGCGAATAATTGTTTTCATTTAGATCGATGATACATATCCATGTAATAATCATAGTACGTATCTATCGATTCCGAGAATATTATTATAAAATGTCCGATTGTTTACCGTTACGTCGTATTTTGGTAGACACCATCTTGTTTTAATCGCATTCTGCGGCTTTGTGGTACGCTGTGGACTGGCCGGTTTTATTTTACGATGTACAACAGAAGTGCTGTAGAATATAGATTATAGGTACCGTATTAATGTAAATTTAATACTTTTTCATTTTCACCCCTACAAGGATAAATTAAGTAAAAAATGTAACGTTGAGACGTATTCCTTTTTTCATGAGCGAAATTCGACGTAACGATTTTTAATGACTCAACTTCTAAATAGAAAAGAAGCTAAGATACCTCATCAGTGACTCTCATGATGGAGCTATAAAGATTGGGGAACAATGGGGCTTACACATGTTCGGTGGTGGTGGTTCGGTAGGTGGTAGAGCCACGCTGAAGCTATTAATGGTTTCGGCATGAATGGGTCGGCTCGCTCGGGGTAGTACAACCCCTCTCACAGAAAACCGACATGAAGTAACAATGCTTGCATTGTTGCGTTTCGTTCAGTCAGTAAGAGCGCCGGAGGCCCAACTCCCTTCCCCTTCCTTCTCTCCATTCCCCCTTCCTGTCCTCCCTCCCCCAACACAGGCTGGCAACGCACTTGCGACTCCCCTGGTGTTGCAAGTGTCTATGGACGGTGGTGATCACTTAACATCAGGTGGCCCAACTGTCCGATAGACTGCTAAGAAAAAAAAATGAAAGCCATTACTTAATAAAAAAAATATTAATAACATATTTTAATGAAATTTTAAAAACTTCATCGCACTCTTCAATATGGGCGTATTATTCTAAATCAAACCCGAATCAAGCCCCATCGCGACCATGTATAAGAATATTCGTGGACGCAATTCACTTGAAACTTGAATGAGTCAATCAACACCGAGAATGGAGTGTACTACTGCAACCGTCGAGCAGTTTAACTCCGCCTTTATTGAGATCAATTGGTGTTTGCGACGCGAACTATTTGTAAACCCTAACATTACGATGTGAACGTCACGAGTGTTCCTGTTTCCTTGACAAATACATATCAGTTTTCGTAACGCAAATTGTGAAGGAAGCTTGCTAATTTTGGTGTGAGAATAAATCTGAGTAACGCAAAGTTAAGTCTAAGAACCTTGTGACATATATCAACGACTTATAATGTGTTAAATTGTTTTTTTTTTATAGTAGCACGGTAATCACTATGACGGGCTTTTTCACCATATACATGGTGGTTGCGACCCAGTCGGACTGTAAAATTCTACCATACCCCTTTCGCCATTGCCTCGTTCGTTATTCAGCAGGGTGCAGGTTGGCTTGGGTTGCTCAAGTCTTATGATGGTTTTCCACACACCTTACACCCCGTTATGATGGTTTTCGACACCCCTTACACGCTCTTATGAAGGTTTTCGACACCCCTTACGGGGTCTTATGATGGTTTTCGACACCCCTTACACCTCAAAAATCTTAGACCATATCGCCATTTACTATCAGATGAGATTCTAGTCAAAATGCTAAGACGCATAAAGTATAACAAAAGAAATCAAATTACAATACATATACAAGCAGAATGTAAACTCTCTATGATAAAACTCGAGGGATCCAACATTTTTTTAAATCGTAGATACAATTTCCAAAATCATTTTTCTCTATCGCTTTTCTTTTACTCACCATGTTAACAGTTTTTTTAACACACATACGTAAAATAATACTGTAACGCCAAACAGTCTTAGATAAATTTGTGGAAGTTAGATGGCATATTCTCTATATTCGTGGTGAAAAGGAAATAGTTATATATTGCATAGAGGATACGAGGCAGCCGTCAAAAATAAGCTAGTTAGCCATGTTTTAACAAGAAGCTGTCGAAACTGCTAATTAATTATGTTATTTCTTTAATATATAATTGCCTTCAACATTACTGAGAAAATTACCAAATCCTTCTATATTATGAACAGATTTCTACATAATTGGCTTTTAAAGGTAAACAAACCAAGTTGAACTAATATTTAAGTTATAGGGAGATCCTCGTTATGACGAACAACTTTATAAAGATACACTATATGAAAAGCATTTAAGCCAAACCAAACATTTCCGAACGTGTTATATATAAACAACTAGCCGTTACGG